>ML784560.1:318528-359742 GCA_009831015.1 Picea engelmannii | reverse complement strand
TGTAGCCTATAGGCTAGCACTTCCTCCCACAGTAAAAGCACATAATGTTTTCCATGTTTCATTATTGAAGAAATATGTACATGATTCTAATCATATAATTGACTGGTTTGTGATCTAGGTAGAACCGAAGGGAGAATTCCTTCCAGAACCTCAATGCATACTGAACAGAAGGGAAACCCCACTCAAGAACCGAACCATTTCACAGGTCAAGGTGCAGTGGAAACATTTTGGCCCAGATGAGGCTACTTGGGAAATGGAAGATGCCATGAAATAGACATATCCGATTTTGTTTACTTCTGTACATACACGTCATATTGATAGATAGAACATCGAGGACGATGTTCCTTTAAGGGGGAGGGAATTTTAACACCTTGTTTCCCCTAGTCCGTAAAAATAACTATATTGGCCAAGAACTATGGCAAACTCAAAGATGTGAATGTTTGATTTGACGGACCTTTTTATAAAAGGTTGATGAATGTAAATTATGAATATGTGTTGCATGGTTGTTGGGGGGGGATGTGCTAAAAGAGACCACGATGGCTAATGAGAGGTGGTGGAAGGGACGTGGAATGGTTGCGTTAACTTCCACCGAGCCAGTACCGTACTGGTTTTACTTGCTCAAAGACCAAAGCAACTCTCTGACCCTGGAATGGATTTCCCGTCAGATTGGTAGATGGGGAGGCTCCTCAAGAGTTAATGAGGGGGATGGGGGTGAACCGCCCATCCGTAACAGCTCCCATACTTGACCGCGGATGGGGAAATTCACGCCACACGCAATCTTGTAGAGAAAAGGCAAGAGAGGAAGTGTGGTAAGGGGTAGAAGGGAGAAAGCGTGCGTGACAGGGATCGCAGAAGAGAACTGAAGAAACTCTGGAAACACAGGGAGTTCGGAATATAGGAGAAGGAGAGTAACCTTTGTCCGGGATTATTTTCCTGTATCAGGAGAAGGAGAGTAACCTTCATCCTTGACTTCCGTTGAGCTGGAAGTAGGAGACTGAATCTCAAAGCATCGTGGTCTAGCTCGGGGGTGGCCAGTGGTAAATCCGTTTGGAGTCACTGAGCCTATGGCTGGGTGGAAATGAGCACCCCTCTCAGCAGTCGCGTCACACCTGGTGTTTCTGATTAAGTATTTTATACCTTGTATTTTGAATTGTATACGATGAATACGTGCTCATGTTTATCCACCCGTAATGATTTATGTGTGGAATGATTGCCCGGTGTTTTGATTGGAAATAATGGATGCATACTTATACTTATATGATCATAATCAGTTTACGTATAAAAGGAACGAGTTCAGAATACGAGTCTGTTCCCTTGAGATTTGTTCCGTCTATTGACTCACGCTATGTCCTGGTTTGATTTCTCGAAGGCACCTCCTCCCAGGAAGTTTCCTCGCATTCCAGAGCCAAAGTGAGTTCCTTGAAAGGACTACCATTATAGTGAACCCACAAATTTACTTTACCCCTGATAGAGAGTTCATAGCTCAACGAATTAGGAAGGCTTTTCAGTCAGGTCACCAAGCCTAGGGATAATTACTCAAGAAACCGTTGAAAGGTAATGTGATCTGAGCCTTGTACAAGAGAGAGTAGTTCTCCCAGGTTTTTGGTGTTTCGGCACCTGGGAAACCAAAGGGTAAGACCCCTCGTTTTTGGAAGTCGCGAAATCCCGGTACCCGAAACGCCAACGCGCTCTATGGATGAGCCGGTTTTGGGTGAATAGGTTTCGGCGTTTCGGCACCCGGGAAACGAAAGGGTAAGACCTCTCATTTTCGCAAGTCGCGAAATCCCGGTACCTGAAACCCCGATGCGCTCTGTGGATGAGACAATTTTGCGTGAATAGGTTTCAGTGTCTCGGCACTTGTGAAACCAAAGGGTAAGACCCCTCATTTTCACAAGTCGTGAAACCCCGATGCGTTCTGTGGATGAGCCGGTTTTGCGTTGAATAGGTTTCGGCATTTCGGCACCCGGGAAACTAAAGGGTAAGACCCCTCGTTTTTGCAAGTCATGAAATCCCGGTACCCAAAACCCCGACGCACTCTGTGGATGAGCCGGTTTGGCGTGAATAGGTTTCGGTGTTTCGACACCCAGGAAACCAAAGGGTAAGACCCCTCGTTCTCGCAAGTTTCAAAATCCTGATACTCGAAACCCCAACGCGCTCGGTGGAAGAGCCCTAGGTCATAGGGTAGAGTCATGTGTAGAAGGAGGAGGTAGGTGCTAGCAGTTAACCAAGGGTCAAAAGTCAGGAATCGACATTTCGGGTCTCGAAAGAATCTGGACCATCCATTTGTAGGGGACACGTAGTGAAGGTCTAAAGCCACCAGGGTTCTGGACATCGGAGGAATAGGAGTGAAGACCCCGCCAGAAATCCTGAAGGGTAGAATGCTGGGATTTAACCCAGGTCGTTGATCAAGCCGACGATCTAGACCGTGGATCCGAATTATACCGGGTTTTCGAGTCCCAGGGATTAAAAAAAAAGGAAAGGGGGAACGCTTGCATAGCGATTCCCCGAATCGCGAAAGCCGGAAGCACCATTTTGGTAAGGCCTGTGGTCATAGCCAACGATCACATGGAGGAGGAGAAGGGAAGGGATGGTCTGCACTAGGCCCCATAGAAATTCAGGGATTCTATCCCTCGAAGAAAAGACAAAAAAAAAGAAAGAAAATCATAGTTGTCATAGTGGGTATGTGACACGAGGCCTCTAGACTAAACTATCTACATAGTACATCAATGAGAAACTAATGCACTTCCCATCAGAGTTAGAGAGTTCCAACGTCGTGATAATAAAATAGATGCACTAAACCACCTTTGCGCCAAATGCATCTATCTGCATCTGGCCACCATCAAGCTAGAAGTTTGCAACATACACAATGTTTCTACTAACATATCTTTGTAAATATTCCAGCTAACTCTCTCCTATAATGTCAGAAGGTATATCATGGAACTTTGGCCAAATCTACCCCCTCCTAGAAAACTTCGTGATAAAACAAATATCCTCCTCTATGGGCTAATACCGCAGATCAGGACTGGCCTTGAATGCTTGTCGACCATGATCCCAGGAATTGATCAACTACTGCAAAAATGAAGAGTTCCCCCTGAGGGATGTAGTGTTCTCATAAACTTGAGGAATCCAACATCCCTCAAATGGAAGCGAGTCTGTGGTGCAATAGAGTGAGGGATCCTTTCCATCTCCCTCTCACTGGCCTCCCACTCACATTCAAAGTTGTATGTGTCAACCTGTTGTTTCTCCCATGCTCGTCGTCGTCTCTGATTCACATACAATTATTTTTAGGTATATATATATATAACAAATTGAAATTATAAAACACACACATATATCACCATTGTATTTATCAAAAACTAAAATTAATTTGTGTTTGCAAAACATATGTGGTAAAGTAATCGATGTGCCTTTAATAAACATTACACACCATGAATGTTGCACTTTATCATAAAACAAGCACCGTACATGGTGCTCTATATTATTTTGGTGCATTGGTGCTACATTTGTCATTAAATGCACTGATATCCACCGTTAAGTTTGATGATCCATGCTCACAATTTTGATGGTGCTCCATGTTGTATGGCACATTGATGCTACATTAGTAACTAAACACATTGGTGCATGTTATTCCATACAACACACCACTAAAGTACACCGGTAAGTTAGGTGCTCCATGTTGCTTGGAGCCCCTATGTGTATTTCTAGTGGTGTTATGTTAGTCACTAAATGCACATGTATGATAAGTTTTACACATGTGGTACTATGTGGTTTACCAGTGCAGTTATTCCATATAATGCACTGATTTTGTGGTGCCTCGTTTAGTAGTGCATGGTATTTAATAACACACTAGTCACAGGGTATTCGGTTAGGCAAGGGGTGTTATATCTGAGAAATACGCATAAACTTGTAGTGAAATATAACCGGTCTAAACTCCTATACTAAGCATCAATAAATTTAGTAAATCAAAGAGACAAAAGAGACAAGATTTACGTGGTAAAACTCCAATGTGGGGAAACATCCACAGAAGTTGGTCTTTGATCCGGATTTTATGAGCAAAAAGAAATGACTACATATTATTAATAGGTGCTTAACACAAAATAACAGAGATACAGTAAAACTGGTTTTCTATTCAATAAGGAAATAAATGAAAACTGTAAAATGTAGCAGAAATAAGCTTGTTGGAATGGTGGCGGCTTATCTCTGAGAAGAGATGTGACAGTTGCGCTCATTCGCAAGAAGATGATTACAATGAGGCTCTGAAGGCCTTTTTACAATAAACAGGAATGTAAAAAACCCTAGACATCTAAAAACCTAAACCTAGGAGATGAAGCGCCAAAAGTCATGTGGGCTATGTCTGGGTAAGTTAGTACATCAACTTCTCGGGGTCGTAATGTTTGCATACGATCTCCGTTTTAGGCGTATGATAGCCCATTGGAAAGGTATCGTCGAGGATATTCATTTTGGGGTATCAATAATGCCTTTAGCTATCATTGAGAAGCTCGATCCCGAAAAACCTTCATTTAGGCCCTCAAAATGGCCTCGGAAGTTAAAGCTGCTAAAAATAATAAATTGCCAAAATTGCCAGAAAACTATTTTGAGCCAGTTGGAAAATGTGTGTGGCCACCGATATCCACATGGATCAGTCTTTGTATTCCTCAGGCAAAATCCAATCTTACAAGAGAGGGCATCCTCATATGTATGATCTAGCCGAAGGACCCATATTATTATTGCGAGATAGAATTTTGTCTTGATTTATTCATTTTTTTTCAAAATTCCAATGATTTAGATCATTTTAAAATTGACCAAAATCCCTAAGAACAAAGTTATGTAGTCACAATTCCCATTAATCAAGTGGAACTATAACTTTCGAAAAAATTCTTACTAAATTTAAGTAAGAATTTGTATAGAATAAAGGTTGAATTTATGCAATATTAAACTTACTCCTTCAACAAATCCCTCAAACAAGCGAAAATATGAAAGTACTATGAAAAAAATAGCATTTTAAATGTTATGTCCATTTCGTTTTTCAACCTACATCATAGTATAGATAAGTTTCTTTTATAAACATATGCTTCTTTTTTTTCCCAAGGTGGAAATGCCTATCATAACTTAGTTTTCAACTCGCAGTGAAGACAATCATCTCTAGCTACTATATGTGAATCTGGGCTAACTCATCACTAATATTCGAGGAAAACCACACCACCTAAAATGATCTGCTAGTGGTCCATAAGGGGGGTGCAAATTTTCACTCCTGTCAAATGCCTTTGGGTCTTGGGTTGTTAATCTTTTTCCTTATGTTCGAGGAAGATACGCTCTTAGTCAATCGAAAGTAGTTTTAGGTCTTACTCCAAGACCAAAAGACGGTTTCGACCTAGATAGTATCCATAAAAAAGCCAATTTCCTTTGTAGTCATTATTGAGAATACTCTCAATAAAGTTATGTGATTTCTAGTAGCGTCTACCTTTAATCATATACATAAAACCATATACTAAATCTAGTTGTAATTTAACCTCTTACCCAAAAATATATATATATATAAGCACATACTTCTATAAAAAAAAAAAAAAAAATACACCATCTTATAATAACCCTAACCCATGAATTTTTAATAATTTTTGAAAACATATTCTTTAAATGATACACACTTGCAACATTAACTTTACTTATATTAATTCGAAACTTCGATGTTTGACAATTGGTTGGTAGCTCGTGATACCCTTCACATGCGTTATTCTACTAATTAAAAGGGTATTCCACTCACATACTACCACGTGTATGGTCCTCTACTTTGTCTTGATGTACTAGAGGTCTTAAGGAATCTTTGGAATATAAAAGCCAAAAGAAGAGTCCAAGGGCTCTTAAGGAATCTTTGGAATATAAAATGCCAAAACCTAATAGTCAAAGGGCTTCATTGTTAATCATTGAAATAAGTATATCCAATCCGTTTATGTTGGAAACTTTTCTAAAACCTTTTTCCAAAGATAAGTAAATCAAATCTCATTTAATCAACATCACAAGTCTCCATCTCATTTAAAGTTGCACTCATGTCATTGTAGGAAGACCCACTAGGATTCTATACCCTTGCACACCTTTATTTTGGGTCTAAGGATTCTATACCCTTGCACACCTTTATTTTGGGTCTATCTTTCACATCCCACTCCGAGGACATCAAAATATTTTATGGGAAGATAAAGGTTAGATTAAGAAAAAAAAATTACAAATTTTATATCTATATTCATATTCATACTATATGTTATATCCTTTCAAAAACAATGTGGGCTTATATGTTGATATGCATGCCCCCACACTAATATATGTGTGGGGGTAGTTTTTATGTCTTTTGGTCTGGACTCGTTGAATTGATAAAGGAGGATTGAGGTTGTAACATTAGTGAAAAACATGAACATCAAAATTGCATAATTATGCAAGGATGAAATAAATAATCGTAAACCATAAATGTTATAGTCATATATTTAAAGATTTAACTTTACATAAAATATATAGTATTTTTTTTTCCATTTGTCCAAATTTGGTAATTTTGTTGAAGTTTCAATTATTTAGAATTTTGATTCACTTTTCGAACATTTGAGTTGGTATAGAATGAGATAAAATTCTTGAGGCAAAGTTCCATCATGCAAAGAATTTGAATCATGGTAGAATCCTGTCTGTGCTTAAAATTTTTACTATATTTGATTCAAAATTATCATTAGAATAAAGATTTGTTTTTTATGTATACATTTAGCTTATTCCATTATGTAGATACAAATTCAACAAAATATGTATACATTTATTGTTTTTCATGAGTTTCGACATTTCATTTTTCCTTGTTACTCAACTAAGCCCATAACGGAATGACAATAGTTATTTGGCCTAATCAACCCATAAAATTATCAACCATACTTATTACTTTGTCAAGTATCATTAATCTTTCCCTAGCATGGATCCTCCATCTAATAGAATAAAAGGTAGGGGGAGCCCATTACATCCTAGTGCCTTGTAACAAGCATCTCATTGATTTTCAACTTCCATTTAGAGGAAAATCGACCTACTCATCCAATTCCATGATCTCAAGATTGTTGAAAGACATATGGTGGAAATTTCCTCCACCCATACTAATGTTCACAATTCCTATTCTAATTAGAACAATTTTCCTTAATACCTTATCCATTGACATCTAAACTCACACATCCATTAAAATAGTCATTTAAACAAGTTTCCAATAATTTACACAATGTAATTTTCCAAAAATCATGTTTCCCACATTATATTCAATATAATAAACATTTAATAACCTACTTTAGATCAAACTAAATATAATTTTATCACCACCAAACTCTTTGGAAAAATCAAAATCAATATGCAAAGTAACACATATATACATACCCCCTCGGATGGGGTGATGGTGTGACAACCTAAGTAGGGGCCTAGGTGTCGGTCAGACATCACTACATCGGGCTCCTCCATGCATAACACTCAATGCACACATGAGTATGGTACCATGGAATCTTTGGGTGGCCACTCCATGTCATTTCGACCTCCTATAGTTTTTATTATGGCGTAGATGAGGGAAGATTTCATGTTTGTTACATGTAATATGGCTTCTCTGAAATCATTATTGCTCATGGATGATGGAGGATGATATGGGAAGCTCGATACCTCTTGGTACCTAGCACTCAACACAAGGATTATAAGCATGAAACAGAAGTGGAATTCTTATCTATTTTGGTTCTTTAATTTGGTTAATTCGAGAGTCCCTCATCTGCTTGAACTCTATGGGGATCTAATGTTTGTAGTGGGGTCATTTTCTTTGTGGCTCCTTGTCATCTCGTTGTGGATGCTCACTAGAGGTAATACTCCTATTAGTTTGCATTCTTGTTCACAAAGTTGAATTGGGGGTTTGCAATTCATGGTTTATTGGTTTGCACGCTTGGTCATCAGGTTGTGTCTTAGGTAATTCCTCTACTGACCAAAGGTGTTCGTCATGCCAGTATGGAAAACTTGTTAGCTCATTTTACTAGTGGTTAGTCTCAGTCTTGGTGAATACAAAATAGAAAATGATGAAAACAAAGGGATTTAAGAGTGGAAATGGGATACAAGAAGAGGGGCAATGTAGCAAGCCCAAGTGCCCCATAAAAACATCCCATCATAAGACTAATCAAAGAATCACTCGGGTTTAGGTCAAGGCAATGCATGTAGCTTGGAACTACCACAGTTGGTTTCTAGAGGACATCAAGAAAAAATAGATAGGATGAAGAAGAAGGTCAGACAAAAAAGAAGGGAAGCACCCAATTCTGAGTTGGAAGAAGAATATTTGACTTGGATTCTAGATATAAGATTCTTAAGGTCCAAAGACACAAAAGTTTTCAAAATGAGAGAATTATACCAGACCAACACATCCCTCATAGATTAGGTGATAGAGGAGAAAGGGGAGCAACAACAAGACATCATTAGGGATTTGAAACTGTTGCACAAGAAGTTTTATGCATTATGTAAGACTATTTTCAACATATAGATAGTTGTAATAGGAAAAGATCCAGACTAGCAAGCTCCAATCATTGTTGAGGACTACATTTCCACTCTAGATGGCACCTCATCAAACCCCATCCAACTAGATGAAGAGGATGAAGACCCAATCGAGATCCAGAAAGGCTGGCTTCCTTTTCAATTATATTACATATGATGATTTGTACTCCTGTTTTGTTTTCTAATAGCTATAGCGAGATTCTACATGCTTAGGCATAGTAATATATATACTCGATCTAGTGATAATGCAGTCATAGAAAAATGTCAAACTCTCTAAACTAATCCAAAACGTTATGTCTTTTCATATTGATATTTTTTGGATTGATTTGTACCCGGTTTCCCTAATGGCAAGTTAGTATAATTGCGACATTAAATGGCGTATGCGTGGTTGGATATGAATCACTTTGTATTCAATGACGTATACACCACCCCATGTGATCGTTACTATCGCAAGGTGGTTATTGATCGCCACAAATTTGTTACCTCAAGTCACGTTCACCTTAAGGGTTGGATGAAATTCAATTTCACAAAAATGAGGTTTATTTCTTTTCTATGTAAACATGGAAATAGGTAATTGGTAGGTTTGATCTGGGCTAGATCCGAGATCAAGCCTATTGGTTGCCTCTATAACCCAAGAGTATATCCAACAACGCACAAGCCAGATATACCAATAACTTGTGACTTAGCAAGCGTTGAGGAATCTCGAAGCCCAACAGTGTGGACTTCTATCCTAGGGGTTGTCTACCCTTCTAGCCTTATCAAAAGGGCCAATATGTCCACTTTGATAGAATTGAACCCAGGTGGAAAGGATAACAAACATGCTACCCAACCACCCAAACTATAAGGTTTATTACTTGCTCAATGCTCACGCAATGCCTAGGGTCTCAAACTCTACTCTAGGGAAACTCGTTGATGCAAAGGGAGTTTCTAGTTCTTTATAATATACCAGATATAAAATGTATGCAGAACATAAATAAAATGCTAGTAATGGAAGAATAACACCAATATAACTAGAACATTCACCACAATAACACTGAAATGATATAAGAATAACAACATAAATAACACTTTGAATCTGAAAGTAATGTTCACGGGCCTCTTCGATGGGGCAATATCCAGTTGAGAAGAGCTCTATTACAATAATATCCAGGCTAGGGTTCTCATACGCTCGACTCCTATTTATACTAAAAAGAAGCATCTAGAGGAAGATCCTTCTAGAAGAAGAAGCTTCTATTAGGTCTTCTTACATCCGCCTTATTCTATTTTATTGAAAGGCCTTATTAATATTGACCTTTGTTACATCTGAATATATTGTTCTACCTATGTGCGGGTTAGGACCCTAACATGTCCGCCCTCTTAAAAACAACCGTGTCCTCAAGGCTTGAGATGAGGAAATTGCTGCAGAATGGTAGCTGGTTCCCAAGTGGCGTCTGTTGGAGTTGTATCTTTCCACTAGACTAGCACTTCCTTGATGGTTCTCTGACATAGGCGACGCTCACGCTGGTCCAAAACCGCTTCTGGTTGTAGCCAAATGGATCCTTCTTCAGCTAACTCTGGAAGGTTGGTTTGAATTTAACACTTAGCTCCAATCACCTTCTTTAAGCATGAAACATGGAAAACATGACGTAGCTTTGAATGGCTGGGCAAAGCTAACTAATAAGAGACTTGTCCCACACGCTTGAGCATGGTATAAGGACCATAAAATTTGGGCGCTAGCTTCTGACAATGCTCGACCTTGAGGGAAGTTTGCTTGCAAAGTTATAGTCGAAGAAACACCTGATCCCCTTTTGCAAATTGGCGTTCAGAGCGACCTTGATATGCTTGTTTCTTCATGCGATTATGTGCCATGACCAAATTCTCTTTGACGGTATAGAGAATAGCCTCTCGAGATGTAAGTGTTAGTTCAACCGCCTGGACCTTCGAGGCACCCGGTAAGTATGAGAGAACTGAAGGTGGCTTCTGTTCATATACCGCTTCAAAAGGAGTCATGCGTGTAGCTGTATGGTATGAAGTGTTGTACCACCATTCAGCTAGGGGTAACCATTGAGCCCATTGATTTTGCTTTTCCGAGGCAAAACACCTCAAATATGTTTCTAATCACTTGTTGACAACTTCCATTTGGCCATCAGTCTGGGGATGATAAGTTGTGCTGAGATGCAATTCTGTGCCTTGTATCTTGAATAGTTCTTGCCAAAAATTTCTTGTGAAAGTTGGGTCATGGTCAGAAACAATAGAGTGCGGCATGACATGAAGCTTGAAGACCTGATCCATGAATATTTGAGCCACCGTGGATGCTGTAAACGGGTGTTGAAGGGCACAAAAATGAGCAGACTTGGAAAGGTGATCAACAACCACCATGATGACGGATTTATTTCCTGATTTGGGTAAGTCGGTAATAAAATCCATAGAGATATCCTTCCAAATAACAGGTGGAATCGGGAGCGGTTGTAGTGTGCCCGACGATTTGACTGTTTCTCCCTTGTTGCATTGACACCTGTCATATTCAACTACAAAATTACGAATGCCCTGTTTCATACCATCCCAGAAAAAGGAACGTTTGACCCTGTCATAGGTTTTGGTGAACCCAGAGTGCCCTGTTGTGGGTGTAGCATGAAGCTCAGAAAGTACTGTGGATTTAAGCTTTGATTGTTTACTTAAATAAAAACGACCTTTGTATCAAAGTTCCTCATGGAACCAAGAGTACCCTGGGGAAGCTGGAGCATTGGACTACAATTGCTAGATCAATTGCGAACTTTTGGGATCTTGTAGCCATTCCTGGCGAACGGCTTGGAGCCAATCTGGTACAATGAATGAAAGAGAAAAAATGGATCCTTCATCTTCATATTTTTGGGAAAGTGCAGCCGCAACCACATTGGCTTTTCCTTTCTTATAAATGATCTCATAATCATATCCAAAGAGTTTAGTCACCCATTTTTGTTGTTCTGGGGAGGAAATGCGTTGTTCCAGAAAATACTTGAGGCTTTGATGGTCTATCTTAATTTGGAACCGTTGCCCCAATAGATAAGGATGCCACATATCCACGACATGCATAATAGACAACATTTCCTTTTCATAAATGGATTTGCCCAGATTTCTTTCAGATAGTTGCTTGCTGGTAAAGGCCAAAGGTCGACCCTCTTGCATAAGGACAACACCAATTCCTTTCCCTAAGGCATCACATTCCAACACAAAGGTCTTTGTGAAATCAGACAGGGTGAGGACTGGAGTGGTGCACATGGCCATCTTCAAGGTTTGAAAAGCTTGAGCAGTGGCTGGAGTCCAAGTGAAAGAGTTCTTTTTTAGGAGAGCAGTGAGAGGTGCTGCAATCTTCCCATAATTCTTAACAAACTTGCGATAATACCCTATTAAGCCTAGAAATCCACGCAAGCTCTTAAGAGTCTTTGGGTGAGGCCAGTCTTGCATAGCTTCAATCTTTTTAGGATCCACCCTGATGCCATCTTTTCCAACCATATGACCCAGGTATTCTACTTCTTAGGCGCCAAAAGCACATTTTGACTGTTTCAGGAAAAGTTGGTGTTGAGAGAGTAGATGGAGAACTCGATCCACATGAGAAAGATGGTCTGTCTAGGTTTTTCTATAGATGAGGATATCATCAAAGAAAACTAAGACAAAATGGTGGATAAAAGGACTGAAGACATGATTCATGAGGCTTTGGAAGGTGGAGGGGGCATTAGACAAGCCAAAGGGCATGACCAAAAACTCATAGTGGCCCTCATGAGTTCTAAAGGTAGTCTTGGGAATATATGTCTCTTTCATACGTATCTGGTGGTAGCCCGAACAAAGATCCAGTTTAGTGAAGAATTGGGCGCCACTCAATTCATCCAGGAGGTCATCAATGACAGGAATGGGGAATTTGTCTTTGATGTTAAGTTTGTTGAGGGCATGGAAGTTAGGACACACTCGCCAATAACCTTCTTTCTTCAGGACCATGACCACAGGAGACGAATAGGGGCTCTTACTAAGGCGGATAACACCTGCATTAAGGAGTTCCTGGACCATTTTATCAATTTCATTTTTTTGGGAAAAGGGGTGATGATACAGACGAAGATTGGGAGGAAGGATTCCTGGTACAAGGGGAATGGAATGATCATGAACACCACGAGAAGGAGGGAGGCCTTGGGGAGTGGAAAAGACCAATTGATGTTTAGAAAGGATGGCTTGGAGGTCTTGCTGTACGAAGGGTGTTTATGTTGCTTGTATGGCATGGAGTTGGGCGATAACACCAGAATGACCCTTTTTGAGCATCTTTTCCATGCAATGGGAACTAATGATCTCAGGTGAACCGACAGTGATGCCTTGGAACTTATATTGGTGGCCCTTCTGGTCGAATTAAATGGTTAAGTCTTTAAAAACCATGAGAATGGGACCCAAAGTCCATAGCCAGTCTACACCTAGCACAATGTCACAACCCCCCATGTTGATAGAAAACATATGGGATTTCAAGTGGTAGTCACCAATTTGGAGATGCACATTTTCACAATGCCCTCCACATTTCATGGAACCACCATTGACAATCATGATTTGAAAATTATTGACGGCATGGATGTAACAATGAGTTTCTTGGTCAATGCGACGATGAATAAAATTATGGGTGCTGCCACTATCAACCAGAATGATGACCTTCTGATGCTTGATGTAACCGATTAGCTTGAGGGTTTGGGGATCGGAGAAACCAATGAGAGAATTGAGGGAAATGACTGGTTCTACTTCGGGAGGGTCTGAGGGAGGGGTTATGTCAGTGGATTCAGGTGATTCAAACATAGAGGGAGTTTCTTCATCTTCTTCCGAAATCTCCTCGGAGATGGCCATACAAATCTTTTGTTTTTTACACTTGTGGCCCGGGAAATATTTGTCATCACAGTTATAACAAAGGCCTTTGAGTTGGCGTTTAGCCATTTCAGCCCGGGTCAATTTTTGGATCTTTAGTGGAGCAGAGGGAGTAGTGGGATTTACTGGTTTAGGACGAGGGATGAAGGAGGGTTTGTAGTTTTGAGAAGATACAACCTGTTGTGCTTCTTTATCTCTTTTGGTAGCCTCCACCCAACTCTCAGGCCGATCCATGGGGACATGGGCCCGAATTTCATCCTTGAGGCCGCTGATAAAACACTCTCTAAAAAAAGGCATCAGACATGCCCTCTGTTCTAAAATCCAGGCGCTCAAAGGAAGCTATAAAGTCTTCCACTGTTCCTAATTGTTTCAGCTTTGTCAAACGACCCAAATGGTTGGTGTCAGTGTCAAAGCGTTCATAAAGCTCTGCCACAAATTGTGTCCAAGCAATATACCCTTGACGAGAATTTCTTCTCCATTTCCTCCATTGCCAATGTTCTTGATCTAGATGGAGAACACCATACTGGAGTTTGGCCAAGTCATTTGTAATGTTGTATAAAGAGAAGTAATTTTCCATTTGGGTTACCCAACCAGTGGGTTCCGAGCCATCAAATTTGGTCACATCCACCAGTGGAAGGCGTAGGTCACGTTGAAAGTGATGGTTCTGCAAGGTATGGGAATGAGAGGAATGGGCACCTTCAGTATGTGGGGGTGAGGAAGAGGAAGGGTTATCTGTAGGGATATGAATTTTGGTGCAGAGTGTCGAAAAGACTGATTCAAGCTGGGTGGTGAGGTCTTGTTTGATTTCGCCCATTGAGGACTGCATGGTTGTATTGATGGCAGTGACAATGGCACTGGGTTGTTTCACTTCTTGTTGGGTCTCAATGAGACCAGATTGCAAGGTGTTGAAGTGAGCTTCCAAGTCTTGGCTACAAGTATGGGCCATGAGGATGGGGGAACTGAAAAGGGTCAGGTGGGGTAAAAAATTTTTGCCGAAAAAATGATATGGATGAATGTGATAAGGGTGAAGAGATGAATCCAATGGAATAGGTCTGAAATAATGGTGAAAATTTTTCCAGAGTGTTTTTTTTTACGGAGTTATACTCTGGTCTGAAGAATACTGCAGAGAGGAAATGCCCAAATGCTTAACCAGAAAGAAATGTGTATTTACTTGGCAACCCGAACACAGTTGCATGACAATATATCTTGCCTGTTTTAATTTGTTTATGTTTCTATCCCCAAGGGTTAGGTATTCAAGGGTTCTATAGACAAGGGTTTGCCCTGTGCTATAGCTCTTTGATATACGTGCGGGGTCCAATAGTAGTACTTAGCCCAATATCTCAGGGCACTAACTAAGGAGGATAGACCGTACCCTTAGCCGTACTACCCGACTACCCAGGTACTAGAGAGTATCTTCCCGAGTGCTGTTCTCGGTGACACTATAGCAGTCAGGCGGTCGATCGGTTTATCTAAAGAGGGCTTCAGGTAATCTAGGTCGATCCGTACACAGGTGTTGTCTGATGCGCTACCACTCGAAGGGGTACCAACAGGGGTTACAAGGGTGGCCAACAGATGTGCGCTTAAGTACCACTTGTATTTCCTACGTGTATGAATCCCTCAACCGCGGGTTTATGCACGTAACGACAGATATTTGTGGCTTAAAGACGTTGAAATACGTCTCTACCCTGGAAAAAAATTTAACCCACACTTTCTGCCGAGGAAAGTGCTCTGATACCACTTGTAATATACCAAATATAAAATGTATGCAGAGCATAAATAAAATGCTAGTAATGGCAGAATAACAACAATATAACCAGAACATTCACCACAATAACACTGAAATGATATAAGAATAACAACATAAATAACACTTTGAATCTGAAAGCAATGTTCACGGGCCTCTTCGAGGGGGCAAACTCTAGTTGAACAGAGCTCTATTACAATAATATCCAATCTAGGGTTCTCATACCCTCGACTCCTATTTATACTAAAAATACACATTTAGAGGAAGATCCTTCTAGAAGCGGAAGCTTCTATTAGGTCTTCTTACATCCGCTTTATTCTATTTTATTGAAAGGCCTTATTAATATTGACCTTTATTACATTCGAATATATTGTTCTACCTATGTGCAGGTTAGGACCCTAACATTCTTCGAGCTATCACAGACAAATGACTAATATATGATGTAGTCTAAATGTTCTAAGTTTTAGCTATTTTCTTGGTATATTTTCCGATCAATTTTGCTTGAAATCCAACGAGAAATTGTTTGATTTGAGTGGTTTAGTGAGATTTTTAAAACGCTTAATCCATTTATGCATTCAAAAATGAAATTTAAACAATAAAAATACCAAAACATAAAACGTTTAAACAAAACCCTAATATATCAACCTTCCCTCCTGAGTGTTGGTTGGCTGGTTAGCTAAATGCTTTTCCCATCGATACCACCAATGGATCGAAACAAGAATGTTGGGATGCCATCTTTTCCAAAAAGGGTGGATCCATCAATGGATGATTACCCCAGGGCCTAGATCCATCCTTCCACAAGCACCGACGTCATCTTACTCACAATTCGTGGGGCATTTTGTGAAATAGGATGATTGCTAGAATGATGTCATCACAAATTCTTGAGTAAAATGTTGAAGTATTGTTTGAATCCTTAACTAACACAACCGCTAATACAACAGCTGGAGAACACCGAAAGGTATCTGTTGGTAAAGAATTTATTAAATTTTATTATTGATTAACAAATAAACAGTTGCCCTTCTATTATCTGGTTTTAATATTTTAATTTATGTTAATCACTTACGTGGCAATCAATTAGCTATTAAAGTAATTTTTAAATATGATTAGGTAAAAAGTAAACACATAAACGATTGTCTTTATAATAGCTAGGAAGTTAATGATTGAAATCATAGCCATTTATTTTGTGTGACTACTAGGAATATTCCAGCCATATTTAATCCTGTCCATATAAAACTTATTAAGCACTAAACCCCTATTAAATCTACCCATTGTCAATAGGTGTATGCCTTTCGGCGTAACAAGATTTTCTGAATTTCAATGTGGAAAAGGCTATATGCACATAATTTAATATTTATAAGAGATGCTCTTGTGTCATCTCCCATCCCATCCATCCACTCCCTTTGGTGTTCTCCTCACCCACGTCAAAGATACGCTGATTAATAATTCAAATAAGTGGAAAATGCAGGATTTTAATTTTCCAAAATAATTATATATACGGCTGCAGTCCACGACAAGGAAATTCCAACAGAAAACGCAGACCGATTTTGAATGATTCGCTTACCAACTAACACAACTCACACTGGTCGCGGCAATTATTCAAAACGGTTAGCAATATATAGCCTGCAACGCAGCATTGAATGTTGTGGTAGGTGGTATATACACCATCGAATATACCTTGGCGTATAGTATATATATAAGATGATCAGATGGTGTATATACCAGTCGTCGTAGTCTTGAATGTTGCCTAGCAAGTTGTTTGTATATACCACCTGTTATAGTATTGAATGTTGTATAGCAAGCTGCTTATTACTTGTCATTCAAAACTATTGGCATTTTCATAAACTGTGGGTGATTAATATTTCGTTTAAAGTTGTAGTTATGTCATTTGATAAAATTCACAAGGATTGTGCATATCTTTGTTACATAGTAAGTTAATAAGTGGAATATCTTAACTTTTTGTGTATCAAAATTTCTTCTCAAATTTGGTATGAATTGTGTTGGAAGTTATAACTTCATTTGATTGATGAGAAAATTGATCATGGGAGTTCTCTTGTAAAATTTTTAATCCATTTTAATATGATTTAAATCATTTGGAAAAACTAAGGATCAAGGTGGAACTTTGTTTTGTTGGAAAATAATTAGACTCATTGGAAAGCCTTGAGTTTGTCCACTTTTTAATTCAATCATTTTTATTAGGTTGTGCTTTCACATAATAGATTATAGCAATGGGTAGATTGTCTTAGTTTTCCTTGTGAAACTATTTGGAATATGTACTTTGTTTCTATTTTGCATACACTCTCCATGCTTCGAAAAAAAAGTCATGCATCCATGTCAATGCAATGTTTTTCAAAGGCCCATTTTTTCGTCCATGATGTGCTTTTAAATAAAATGTAGGATCTTTTTCTAGTTAGGATTGGATTCCTGATAGTCAAAGATGAACAATTGAGTGATTTTTTGGATGTCCTTTTGTGAAGTAAAATATTTCCAATGTGATAATCATAACTTGTCTTTGTACATATCTCACACCCCACTAAATATGAATTTTACTTGTTTTTTATGAGAAGGAAGGCATACTTGTAGTCTATACCTTTCAAACAATTATTTTAACAACATTCATTTGAAATCAAATCAATAGTAGACCTTGAGCTCATGAACAATTATTTCCTACGCCTTGTATAACCAGGATAATTTGGATTAATATAAAAAGGTATAGTCATGTTCCTAGTCCTAATTGCATATGTAGTGCTTCTATGTATTGTTTACATTGTGCTTATGAGAATATCATCATCCTCGCTAGCAGGAGCATCCTCATCATTAGAAGGAATATCATCTTTGATATAATCATACTCAACATTGTTAGGAGACCCAATAAGAGAATGTTGACCACCTCAAATTGTTGCACCTAAATGACTTAGAACATGATCTTCATTCCTAAGCCCATCTTCATCCTCATTCCTAATCTCATCACTGATAGGAACATCAAATTCCATAGGAACATGATTACTATCCTCACCAATGTCATTGGATCCACCATGAATGCCTTCATTTGAAGGGAAAACATCATTATATTGAACACTATCGATGTCATTGAGTTCTCCACTTGGAGGAAAGTCTTCATCACCAACAACATCATCATCTATGCCTTTAAAATCCTCACTTGGAGGAAAATCATCATTATCATCATCATTAATGGTGCCTTTAAATTCCCCAGTTGGAGGAAAGTCTCCACCATCATCATAACCATCATTAGTGCTTTTAAAATCCTCACATGGAGGAAAATCTTCATCATTATTAATACCATCATCATCTGAAACATCCCCATCATTCTCATTTACGTTGATGCAACCCTTAAAATCTCCATTGCTACTTCCATTAAAGTAATCACTATGATGGAAGTTATCATCCCAATCATTTAAACTATCATCATCACTTGGAGTTAGATATTGAGTATTGTCCACATCATTGATGTTATCATTAAACTACTGAGAAGAATGATTGACATCATAGTCTTCCCCTTAATTGACAATGTCTTGAAAGTCCTTAGAATCATGAAGTTCTTCATCCAGTGACTCAATCTCATTGCTTGTGCTATAATCAAACTCCTTACTATGTGAAAAATATAACTCTCCATTGATGTTGGAGACATTTCTATCATATTCACTAGTACCAAAAGAAAAGGCAAACAAACACGATGTTAACGCTTCATAAATGAAAACTTCTCTATTAGATGAACCCTTAACTTCTCACTAAAAATATAAATGGTACAATTGTCCACCCTTCCATAAACAATCTTACAACTTTGAGAAGGAAATTTTCTTTCCTAAAACTTCCTCCAAAACTTTTCTATAAATTTTCTTTCCTAAAACTCCCTCCAAAATTTTTCTCTAAATTTTCACTCCAAAATTAAATAACTTTTTAATGATGTAGTTTTTTACAATTCATCATAAATCATATTGTAATAGTATTTTAAATAAAACTACGTTAATGTTTTAAAAAATGCACAACTATATCCCAACAAATTATTACAAATAAATAAAGCTTTCACTATTTTTATTTCTCATTTATTTGGTAGTTAAATTTTTTATTACTTTTTAAAAGTATTCCCCATTCACTATACATAGTAATAAAATTATTACAAATAAACAAAGCTTTTATTATTTTTATTTCTCATTTATTTGGTAGTTCAAATTTTTATTACTTTTTAAAAGTATTCCACATTCACTACACATAGTAATGTTAGTAATGTTTGACTTAATCTCTTTGTTATATACACATATATTCATTTTAGTCTAAATGTGTTATTTTTTTGTTTTTTTTTGGGTTTTCAACACTTTAAATTTATTTATGCATTCAAAAATACAATTTAAATAATATAAAATTGGGATTTGCAGATTTATGTTACCTAATTCCACAGAAAAAGACAAAAAAGTAGAACACTTAGACAACCTTTTTATTATTCTTCATTTTGCATTCAATCTTGGGAACATTGATAAACATGTTTGGACAATTTACAAGAGAGTTTATAGCACTTACAATGTTTATTTTTTTTTAAAGACGAAAAGAAAATACTTTTAACATGTTTTAGGGAAAAAACACAATAAAGGTGAAGTGGAAGAGAAGAAAGAGGAAAAAAAAACAAACTATCAAAACAGAAAAACAAAAAATTATATTTAAATATATATATATATATATATAATATAATAAAATTATAATTATAATTTTATTTTTTAGTGTAATGGTTGTATTCCTTTTTTTTCTATAGTTTTGATTCATTTCCTCATTTTAATTTTTAATTTTAAATATATTAAAATGGTAAAAAACAATTCCTCATTTAAATTTTTAATTTTAAATATATTAAAAATAGTAAAAAACAATTCCTCATTTTAATTTTTAATATATTAAAAATAGTAAAAACCAATTATAAATTATAAATGAAAATTAAAAAAAAATAAAAATAAAATACTATATCAAAATATCAATTTAAAAAAATTAAAAAAACCCGATTATATATTATATGAAAATAAAAATTCTTTTTTTATTTTAAAATTAAAAGAAAATCACAAATCGCAAAGATATTTTAGAAGCCCCATTAAATTTTGAGAATCACCCTCCCTTTAGTGCCCCTGGGAGCCAAATTTGGGCATCGAGGGGAGGGCGAGCGACGACACGGGGTATTCTTGAAATCATGTTGTTCCCCATTTTCTTTGAATTTTGCTCAAAACCCAAGGGAAATTGGGAGATAGGGGTTCCCTAGATTTGCCCCTAACCCCATTTGCTTAGATTTTTTTTTAATTAATTATTATGTTTTTTTAATTGTTTTATGTTTAGAAATGTTTTTTATATCGTTTTTCTTTGGTTTGTTTTTATTTTTTTTAATAAAATCTTTTATTTTTTTATTATATTTTTTTTTAATTTTGTTATTAAAATATATGAATAATTATATATATAATTATTATTTTTATTTAGGGAAAATAACATCAAGGAAGGAGGGTATGCATGAATGATTAAGATTTACAATCTTAGCATCCAAAACTACAATTAGGCCTCCAAGACTATTAGCCAAAAAAGTTTAGCACTTACTAATCTTTCAAAAACTCTATATTAGGTGAAAATCAAATGGACCATTCTTCTGATATGAAGGGAAAATAAAGTAACAATGGAAAAATATATAATTGTATTGTGTTGAGTTTGAACACTTGCAATCAAATTATATGAGATATGTGTTTGTTTCTGAGCACAAAGATTGTTTATGCACTCGTGAAACAAGCCAAGACATAGTTTTATAGAATTTTCTGCATCTATCATGAAAGACATAAGGAGAATGTAAAATTGTTTATTTTTATATATGTTTTTTTATATTATTATAAGTATAATGATATTTTTCTAACATATTTAACACCAAACTGTTGTATTTTATTTCAAGATTTTGCTATGCCACATTCATGTATGTTGGTAGGGATTTATTTATGGAGGAAAATACCATGGATGTCAACAATGCTTTTCATATTGACAAGGCAAAAGAAGTAAGGAAAAAGAAACAAAGAGTACCAGAAGTTCAAACAGTGGGAGTATAAACACATAAACAAAAAAAAAGAAAAAGAAAACCCAATAGTATAATAATGTTAGAAAGGTTAAGGGCCAACCTTCTAGTGGCCTTAGCTACCTTGGTAATGGTTTGAAGGTTTATTCTTTTCGCTATCCTAGGATTTGTGTAAAGGTTTATCTCTAAGAAGAATTTAGCGGTGGTAGGTTTAACCCTGAGGTGACAGGGTGCTATTAGACCTGAATGTTCCTTTTATTGTTGTTGTATACTCCCCTTTAATGGAAGAAGAATGCGTGGATTACAAGGTGGATCAAATTAGGGGAGATTAAATTTCTTCAGTGATGAGGAGTTCATCAACTCTCAGATCCACTGTCGAATATCCTCCAAAGTGGTTTTGGGTCCATCTAATGATCATAAAGATGTGCAAGGGACACATCGCCCCTTTCTCGAGGATGTCCAGAAAAATTGTATCTATCCTCCTCCTCGGTGAGGACCCATGCAAGGTTAAACAAACTAAGAGCAAGGGAAAGGAAAACCATTTTAAGTATGTGTCTCTTCCTCCCTCATCTGACTCCTAAGTGTAAGAAAAATTCTCACCAGCATGATGTCCTTCGTTTTTGAAGGAAGAAAATACAACTTTCTCCTCGAAAGGTGATGGTGAGGAGAGTTTGGCTCCCAAACACAAACCAAGATGTTGGAAGGTGAAATGAGAGAAAATATGTATGGCAGTGGGAAGACATTCTGATGGGTGAAACCCCATCTCTTTTGGGTCACATTGTTGTTGGCAGATTCACAGGCAAAATGGTTCGGGAAACTTCCTTGGTTGGACATGCATTGTGCTAAGATGCTTGGGTATAGGCCAATATTTCACACTCTCATTAGGCATAGTCTTTCATTTCAACTAAAAGGAAGACATGGAAAATATATTCTCCAAGGTCTAGAACTGGGGCCCTTCTGGTCTAATTTTGAAGGAATGGGTTGTTAATTTTGACCCAGCTCGGGACGCCCTCTCACCTTCCATTGTTTGGGCCATCCTTCCAAATTTGCCTTTGGTTTTTTGGCATGGTTACATCTTGGAATCTATTGGAAATCAGATTGGGTGATTTGTTGGTCTCAAATCAGATTGGGAATCCAAGCGAAACATGCGCTATTCAGATTGAATTTGACTTACACATAAGACTTCTAGATGAGATTGAACTCATGGTTGGTGGTTTCTCATGGGTGCAACAAACAGACTCTTGGAAGGTGCCATTTAGATGTTTCGGCTTCCATAAGGTGGCACACCTAATGGATCAATGTCATCATCCCCCGTCGCTCTTCCCTCCTGTTGAACAAAAATGGTCACCTATATTTTCCCTCTCTTGGATTTGTTATAACCCTATGTTTCATAGGATCACCCGGTGATTATAATCTCTTATTCTAGTTGCATTATATTGTAAATAATATTTTATTCTACAAATGATTTGCAAAAAGAAAAGAAAAAGAAAAAGAAAAAGAAAAGAAAAGAAAAGAAAAAGAAAGAAAAGAAAGAAAATACAAAAATACAAAAATCAAAAGAGGGTATAAAAATAGAAAAGAAAAATGATAAAACCCCATGGAATAAATTTGGCTTGATTCATACTTTATAACCATGATCAAGCTCTTTCAATTTAGGTACATAGGATAGTGAATACATTGGGCTAAACAGTTTAATCTTAGCCTAATTCGATAGGATAGTGAATAAGTTTGGCTAAACATGTTAAGCTTAGCCAAATTTATTAGGTTAGAGAAATTGTTAACCCAACAATTTAATCTGGGTTAATGTACTAGGTACTTAGATTAGGAGATAGGTTAGTATGTTTTGTTTCAATAGAAGCTTGTTAGAAGTTTATTAAATGTCTTTGATTTGAGTTAAAATGATGTATTTTTGACCCATTGGTGACAAAATGAAGAAAGGGGAGCTGGAAAAACCCATAAAATGTTTATACCCTAAGTTTTGTGGTGATATGACAACATTGGCGCTTTGTGGCTAAAGGGCATGCTAATATCAGCGGTTGATCAGAGCGCACTCAGATATGCGGTCGACAGAGAATATCAGACCCCCCTCGACCTTTCTGCCTTTAACGGTGGGGGGGGGGGGGGTTCGAGTTGGTGGTTTTCCGAGCGTGGGCCCCTCATAACGTGTCACCTTCCTGTTAAATTGGTCCCCCCTCACTCCTTACTTCTTACTGCCTACGCCCCCCTCCGAGTAAACCCCCAAACCACTCATCCATACCACCTTCACACTCCGCCGCCACACTCCACTACCTTTCCTACATGTCACACTGCACTCACCTGCCATCCGTCACCTCCATCCACTCATTGGCCATTCAATTCCTTCCACATCATATCCAATATGACCGTTGGCCAATAAATGTAATCGACCATTACCGTTACCCATCTGACTCACCATCCACACCACAACGGACACCCCGTTCAACCATTTAACTCCATTCTTTCGCCATTTTTTCACTGTTCATCGATCCAGATGCAATCAACGCCACCATTTCCCATTCTCAAGACAACCACCATCAAGATTACAGTCAACAACCGCCATTAAACTTGGTAAACATAGTTAACGTCTTGTTCTGTTTCCAGATCTCCATTCTATCATGGCACCCAAATCCAAATCCATAGAGATAGAAGAAAATCCTTTCCTCCCCCCTCCCATCGACCTGGATCGGATACCCTTGGCCGATAAAGACTATCTGATTGTAGAGCCAAAGTGTGAATTTGACTTCTTCGAATTACACTTTTGGGTCAAAGATTATTTTTTGGACCAAAGAGACGAGATTGGGCTCTAGGAGTCCAATCTCCCACAGTACCTTGTTCCCTAAACTTACCATTTCCCTGAGTTCTCCCTAAAATGACAAGCTCACTATCTTCCCGGCCAAAGGGCCATTGTGTTGTTGTCTGGTGAAACTCTGTTCACCATCACCCTTGAAACGATAAGCCAAATGTTGCAGATACCCAAAAATGACCCTCTTTCCCCCTTCTCCATTTAAATCCTGACTGAGTTGTACCATAAAATTTCCATACCACAAAGAGCTCAAATCTTTGAACTCTTCCTCCCTAAAAACACACAGTTACCCAAAAAGAATCCCCCTTATCATTATTCTATATTCTCAGTCAAAGGAAACCATATTATTTCATCTCTATGTTTCCTACTAGGATACTATTCTGATGAATGGGTAGATGAACCCATTTTGGGTTTTATGTCCATCTTCTCCACTGAAGAAAAGGATACTACATAGTTTGAATACAACCATTTTCTGGCTAACAACATCAATGAGCAGCTTTTCAAGTTTTCCACATAAGGTATGTTCATGTATTCTTCTATATTGTCATACATGTTCCTCTTCTTCCAAGCAGAAAAATTCTCCTTCTCCCTACAGAAGTTGGATCAAGATGGTAATCCTTAGCCTGTGACCTCTTGGATATCAACGGTGAGGAAGAACTCATCTTAGTTTAATTTCAAGCAGTTCATTGACCAATTCTACCACCCTGTGGTATGCATGCTCAACAACAGGACATCGCCAAGAGTAAATGAGGAACTTCAAAGGATTCTGCACCTATCAGACTTAGACAAAATAGTGGACTGGTACCTCTACCAGAATCACACATAAATCAGGGTATATGGGTGTGAGTTACCTCCTTACAATCTGCCCAAGTATCTTCCTGTCGGAATATTTTCCTTGTAATACATCAGACAAATGATCAACTCTGATGATCTTCACTTTGTGGTATTCAAGAAGAAGAAACAACTCATGATTAAAGGGCTGATAGGTCTTTCATTTGCAACAACAGGGATGCAGGGGAAGAAGCCAATAACCTCCTAAAAGAAATGAATTTCATTTTAATTTTCCCATGGAACTATGACCCCTGTGGCATTATTGCAGAAACCAGGCTCAAAAATAAGATTTCTGCCTATGCTCATGTGCCCAAGCCTGAAGTCAAAAAGTTCATGAACCAAACAGAGTGGGAGGAAAATACTCTCCTAGATACTGAATAACAACCTTTACCTGCCAGAATTTCACAAACCAACACTCCACAGGTGCCAGCAGAGAAGAGAGCTAGGAAAGAAATATCTCCCTTAGTTACAGAAGTCTCAGCAGAAGATTTCCATGTATATAGGAAGAGGACCAAGACCAACCATTTACTTGACTAGTCCAGAGAAGAAGAAACCCATTCCACCATAGAAATGGAAGATCCACATCCATCAGTGTTCTCAAGAAGCCAACACCTAGTGTCTACTTCCTCATAAAAAAAGAAAGCAGATATCTCACTGTCAACTAAGTCCTCACAGCAGACTGCAGGACTTAATATTTTTGAGAAATACAACCTGATCAAATAAAAGAATGAGATGTTGACTAACAACACTTATGCACAATTTGGAAGCAAACATCTACAACACATCACAGGTTATTATATGCCTTCGACACAGAGAAAGGAAGGATGCACTTGGCATTCTTGCAGGCATATGTTCCTCATCCCAAGGTAGTTTCCGATTACAAGAGGGAAACATTTGAATTTGATGTCCAAGAGGTGCATCCAGCTGATCAAATGGATATGCACAGAAAAACTGGGGAGATGATTTTCTCCACCCTGGAAAATACCTCCATGACTGCTGCAAAGTTGCAGGTTTCTTTAAACAATATCCAGTCTCAGTTGAAGCTGGATAAGATATCTTGTGTAGAAAAAGATAACAAGAACAAATCTCTGGAAGAGCTGGTACTCAAAATTAGATATGATCCATGAAATATTAATGCAGTTGAGGAACTACTAAACAAGAAGAATGTTGACATAACATCCTTAAGGAAACAGCTGAAACTCCCATCCACTGAAGATTCATAGGAAAAATAAATGGCTGAGACTGAAGGCCATAAGGAGGAAATGCTAAAATTTATAATGGAGCAGAATGCACAGATCAAGGAGATGGAGGATGAACTATATAAGTTGGTCAAAGAGAAGGAATAGAGTGTGCCAATGGATTTCATCCCACTAAATGAATTTCCTTTCATAAGAGTCAGTACCACAACAACTACAACAACAAAAATTCCTTCAACCGTCCCAGTGACAGCTTCAGATGCATCTGAGAAATTGGAAAAATCAATGGAGGACATGACTCTGCAAGGAGAAGAAATCAAAAGACTACAAGAAGACATCAAAAACCTCTAGAAACTGAAATCCATGTTTCAGTCTAGTTACAACACAGAGATGAACAAGTCACAGAGACTCACTCAGGAAATACAAAAGTTGTAGAAGGAGATAGTCATGGCGAAAACACTGTCAGAAGCCAAGGAAAACATATGGATGGACATCAACAAGTCCATGACAGATATTTGGCCACTCATACAGATTGTGTTTGAACAAGATGAACTGGTGCAGAGAGCTAGACAAGCCATTGACAAGATAAGGGAAGAGCTGGGAGAGAGGCCCACAGAGGCTACTAAGATCATTAGGTTCTTAAATTCGAAAACCAAAGAAGAGTTAGAAGCTTTGGGGATTGGGGATAGGAAAAAAAAAATCCTTGAGGTCAAGATGGTTTTGACCAAGAAGGGATTAATGCTGCAACTTGAAGAGAAGGCCCAGACCATGGACATTGGAGTGCAATGGTTTTTCAGCAAGGTCGATTCACTGCACAAGAGGGGACTTCCAGGTTTACTAGTAATCAATGATAAACTCATCACTCTCTCTGACTATAAGCAGAAGTTCCTTGCAGTAGAAAAAGATGGTTCTAAGTTTGTAGGCATTCAACAGAGCATTACTAGCAAATCCTTCTTGGAAACTCTGTAGTTGGACCTGAGCATCCAACATGAAATAACATACATTTTCATCACAAAGCCTACTGTTGACGATAAAATCACAACGAAGTTTTGCCCGCAAAGTGTTGCTAAAGCCTATTATTATAAAATATAAATAATACTAGTAGGTGGGACCCCTTTGTAGATTGGAGATCAGGTCTGGTGCTTATTTTATGTTGTGCTACTGTTCGACACTGCTTACATGGTGACATAATCTTGGTATATTGGCTATTAAGAAGGCATGTTCTGTATTTTTATGCTGCTCTAGGCTCAAGTTTTATTTTACAACGACCTATGTTATCCTTGTTATCACTGCTATCTATTATTGGGATCTATTACTAGGAGGCTTGCACAATAAACATGTTAGCAATAACATATACAAGCAATTGGAAAAAGGAAAAAGGAAATATAAAAGAAAAAGGAAGAAGATAAACCATGCTATATACTATACTACATGCATCGATTTTTAATGGATTGTTGTTATCCTAGCTACTAAGTTAATAAATATGCAATTTTGTTTGTGTTATATAGTTGATATGCATGGTGATTATGTTATGGCATAAGTTGATATGGATTGCGCTGTTGGTTTTAATGGTTGATGGTTTCGATACATGGTTTAATTAATTGAGTTAATAGTTGCTCTCCTTGTGTTTTGATGACCCAATATTGATTTTAATTGAGTAAGTCACATCGCCACTTCATGTCGATGCGTGGGTATGTGTGGTTTCCATAGCATGTTAGGCCGGGTTGTTGATTATTACGTCAGTCCCAGTAATAGGATCAACATTGAATTGGTTGATTGAAGATTGGGGTTGATACATAGTCAATGTCTTTTGCATTGAATATTATTGGGATGTTAAACTTGGCATTAGTTACAATTGTTTAATGATGTTCGAGCGTAGTGCATTTGTATGTGTGGTATTCCTACACCACGAATAAATGGTCACTGTAACTATGAGTTTTTTGGACAAATTCTTATTGCAACCAGAATGACTATGGAAATTCCATCCATTGTATGCGTTATGGTTATTTGATTGCGTCATCAAGGATTAACCCGAGTTTTACACAGCGTGGTTTGGATTGCAGTTTGATTTATTCTAGCAATATTGTATTAGATTGATAGCTCGACACGATGGGTTGATTTAATGATACTGTGACTGTGTGTTTAAAATTTATCAAATGGGAATGTTGCATTGTCGTGTTTGAGGTATTGCTGCCCACTATGTACGATATGGATATTTTTGAGTTGCGCACACAGAGATAGCTTTGTTGCAATTCGATTATTTGTATTATGAAGTCAGGTATGTTGTTGCTGCCTCATTGTGTTGGATGGATAGCCCAACATTTTAAATGTTTAGAGTCAAAGAAAAATTGGACCTGTACAGTCACAGGAATGAAATTACGTTTTGTTGAATGGTTGTATATTTTCCAACATAGTGTGAGTTGAAATGGTGATTGGTTATATGGGTGTTTAAATGAAAAGCCAGGATCTTTGCAAGATGAATATGGATCATTGTGTTGACTGTCCATTGGGTATGTTGAATGAATTTCATGCATTCTAAAACAATGACAGGCATGAGTGATGTGAAAGTATGGCCACATTGCAGTTTAAATATTAAACAAATGTAAAGACAGAATCGAGCATGATTTTTTATGCCTACATTTGATGAGCAAAGTGAAAATAATTGACTGTGTATTTATTTGGAAATTTTTTATGGATAAATGGGAGAAAACAAAGCTCCCCTACAGATTTTTGTGGGATGCATACTATTTTTATTGTGACACTACGTAAATATTTGGTTATGAACATTGAACTAGTTAATACACAGTAGTTGTTATTGGATCACAATGGTCATTTGGTTGGTGTGTTTCCTTTTTCAGAATATGGATTACTTAATTAATTTTATGAACAATACTCGCTCTCATTCCCCACCATTATTTATCTTTTCGCTAATTACAACCCCATCGCCTTCCCACATTCATTTTTCATTCCCTGTTCTAAAGTTGATTACAGTCAAGAAATTTTTTGTGTTGAAGCAGTTGGCAGTAGCAGTGTCTTGGTTGAATTACAATGTTGTTTTCTCTGGTTTGCAGTTGATTGTTGTTGTCTTTGAGAAGTAACCGTGTTTTTTTCCTCCCTCATCATATCATGTTTCGCTCAATACAAACCCCTCACATATCGGAGGACCTTTTATTCACCCCCTACTCATTGATTAACAGTTAAATAATTTTTACGGATTGGATTGCATGAGTCTGATACATTGGTGAGCCAAATTATTTCATATTTTTAAGAGTTGTCATGTAAGTTTATTTAGAAGACTATTTTCTAATCAATCATGCATGCAGGAATGAGTTTTTTCATCCGAGGAAACCAAGCTAGTTGTTTCATGCCAGATTTTTCAATTGGATTAGGCAAGGAGTGGTCCAACCTAGGTCTGAAAGGCCTCCTTTCCAAGTCTCGCAAGCCCATGGTATCCATGTGCCTCCTCATGTATCATTGCAACCCGAGGTTTATGAAAATGATGGATGGTAAGAGATTGTCCACTTGGCAGTCTCCCAACATCGTGGTTGGCCCAATTTATCCCTACCTTCTCCCCTGCCTATTAACCCCATTGTCCAAGCTTCTCTTGCTCACTCACTAGTGCAGTCCTCTCATGCTAGAAAAAGGTTGAAAACCGAGGCCCACCATGACCTTGACAAAGGAAAATCCATTGCTGCCCCTTCCTCACCCTCCAATGGCTCTGGCAAATCCGTGTCTTCACAGATGTATTTGAGGGACGATTGTTCCCACGTGATCGACAAGATCAGGCCTAGAGGATCAACGCGCCAAAGTCAAGTTCAGGAAAATCGAGAGGTGACAACAACAATCAATGAAAGATTGCATCTCAGAGTGGGAAATATGGATTTTGAGTTTTTATTTTATCTATTTTTGATGACAGTTGACTTCAGGATATTTTGGACAACATGCTCTATTTTTGGATATATGAGTAATACATTTTTTTGAAAATAATTTCAAATACCATGAGCTAAATTGTCAAATGTGGATATGATAATGGGAGTCACAAGGAGGTGTGTTTTTCTTAACTAACTAGTTATGTTATGATTGTTATGAGCTAAAGAGAGTCACAAGGGGTCTCGCCTACTAGTTATTATTTATTTATAACCCTTATTATGATTATCAATTTTCTCCCTTAACTAAAAAGTTGGTTGAAACTTTAGTTATTTTAACTAATGAGGTTGTTCAACTACCTCAACCAATTCTGATTTGCTTAAAGGCAAAAGGAAAGGGAGGAACAAGAATATGATAGAAGCATAAGCATACTAAGCTTTTGTCTTTGAGTTTATGTTGAAATAGTTCAATTTTCATTCATTCATTTATTCATCACAAGCTTAATTATCTTTTATGATAGCAGGGTCTTATTGCAGACAATAATATTCAGGGTTGAATTACATAATAAAGGAACTTGTTTTTCAAAGGTGTTGATCTATCTTTGATAGTCTGTGTAGACTTGTCTGTTTGTGAATTAGTTTTCATGACTGACAAAGGCTATTGTCTAGAGTCAAGTGTGATCCGGATTATTTTCAGCACGAAATGAGAGCGGAGATATAATAAAGAAATGTACAGAGATATCACGTATATCCAATAATACAATAGAAATATATCAGATATGAAACCATAAACACATAGATATATTAATACACGATTTCTATTAATGAAATAAATGTACAGAGACTATAAAAATACAGAGTTAAAGACTCGCTACAATGGTGGCAACTTATCTCTGAGAAGAGATGTGACGGCTACTCGCATTTGCAAGAAGATGATTACAATGAGGCTCTAAAGGCATTTTTACAATAATCAGGAATGCCAAAAACCTTAGACATCCAAAAACCTAACCCTGGGAGATAAAGCGCCAAAAGTCATGTGGGCCTCGTTTGGGTAAGTTAGTACATCAACTTTTCGGAGTCGTAACTTTTGCATACGATCTTCATTTTAGGCATATGATAGCTCATTGGAAAGGTATCATCGAGGAGATTCATTTTTGGGGCTCAAAAATTCCTTTGGATATCATTGAGAACCTTGGTCTCGAAAAACCTGCATTTAGGCCCTCAAAATGGTCCCGGAAGTTAAAACCTGCTAAAAATAGTAAATTGCCAAAATTGCCAGAAAATTGTTTTGAGCCAGTCAGAAAAGGTGGGTGGCCACCGATATCCACCTAGATTAATCCTCCCTCCTTAGGAAGAAATGATATCCATTGCGATGAGTTCCCAGGGGAGAGGGAAAAGCGTTTGCTAGATCTGCATCTGGGTGAGCTGCTTGTATTGTTAGAGACATCGTGCTGCTTAGTTTGTGGAAGTCTGTCATGAACCTGTTGAAGCTGAGGCTGTTCAACAAGTTGAGATACATGAGAGGAAGGTGTGCAAAAGGAATATTTTTTCTTTTCTGCAACCTTGTTGACCTGCTACTGTTGGATAGAAGGTGCAGGGGTGAGGCTGTAGTGGTTGTAGTGTCCTTCTGTTCCCCTTTTGAATAGATTGTGAAGAAGATGAATTTTCAAGTATGAGATACTACCTCGTGACACTTTTTAGGTGAAACAATAGTTGGAACTACCTTTGGTATTCTGTAGAGATGACCCCCCAAAGTAACAATGACACTACGGGGTCGAGACTCATAAACAACATGGTGTCTCCACATATATGGTTGGCCCAAGAGAACATTAGAGACATCCAGTGGGGTAACATCACATAATACCTCATCCTTGAAGGGTTGGATTCTGTATGACAATCGACACTGTTGGCTAACACAAAGATCTCATCCTTGCCGAAGCCACCCGATGGTGTATGGTTGTGGGTGTGGTGTTATCGACAATCCCAACTGTTTGACGACCTCTGCTGAGATGAGGTTTTCTTGGCTTCCGCTATAAACAATAAAATGCAGCAGGGTTCCCTTCACCCACATCTGTGAATGGAAAAGGTGCTCCCCCTCTTCAGGATCTGTTGGTTCTTCTGGTTGAATTTCCGCGGTTGCGACAATAGCAGTGCGGTCTATGTCAATGATCTGTCCTTTACCAGTATTTTTAGAATCAGATTCTGAATTAGGGTTTGGCTCCTTGTCTTTGATCTCGACCACTAATGACTGTTTTGAGCGACATTCATCGGTGTTGTGCTAGGGGATTTTGTGGAAATCACACCATTTTCTGGTGTCCTTCTTTGTCTTCCCGTGACCCTTCTTTTCCTGTGCCTTGGACTAGATTTTGGGAGAATGTTTGTTAGGGCCGTCTTTTTCATACTTTGGTTGTTGCGGATTTGCAGACCCGAACTCCCATTTGTTCTGGTGCTTAAATTTCTGCTCAATTTTAACAACATATCGATAAGCAGCACTGAGTGATGAGATGTCCAGAAAATCCATTTCAGTCTGGATGTATCTGTGTAGAGCCCCACGGTATTTCAGAACCAAATGTCACTCAGAGTCTTTGATACCCAGCTTGGTGTGCAAGGTATGGAAGGTATTGGTTAAATCCAGAACCGCTTGGCCCCTCTCTTGCCGCAGTGTGGTCCATCTCATGCACTAGTCCTCATAGTTGCCAATAGGGTAATATTGTTCCTTTACTGCATCGACAAAAAAATCCCAACTGGGATCAGCCGCATATATTCCAGACTCCTCTACGGAACTTTGCTCCCAGTAAGTTTCCCACCAATGTTTGATATGAGGGAGAGCTTTAAGGTGTGTGAAGGTGATCTTTTCTTTGTCGGAAAAATTGTGAACAAAGAAATAACCTTCTAGCAAAGTTAACCATTTTTCTAGGGCTTCTGCATCTATCTGTCCTTCAAATACAGGAATATAAAAATTAATTTGTACCTTTAAAGGTGAGGTGCCTCCAAAGTGGCTTCTTGATGAAGATGTGCCTGATGCTATCAGCAGGCGTTTAAGGATGTGGGAAAAATTCTCCATCATTTCGTCCCTCTGTCACGTGAGAGCTTGCTCAAGCAACAGATTGATAGGATCGTCTGCTCCGTTGTTTTTCTTTTCTTCCGCCATTGAAGGTTTCTTGGGTGTGCGAGAGTGATTGTGTTCGAGAGAGACAAGCTCGAGACCCAAATTTCTATACTCGGACCTCGTCGGGGACATGCACTGAAAAAACGATCAAGAGGAGCTTGCTTTGATACCACTGATCCGGATTATTTTCGGCACGAAATGAGAGCGGGGATATAATAAATAAATGTATAGAGATATCGCGTATATCCAATAATATAACATAAATATATCATATATGCAACCATAAACACATAGATACAGTAATACACGATTTCTATTAATGAAATAAATGTACAGAGACTGTAAAAATACAGAGTGAAAAACTCGTTAGAATGGTGGAAGCTTATCTCTGAGAAGAGATGTGACGGCTACTCGCATTCGCAAGAAGATGATTACAATGAGGCTCTAAAGGCATTTTTACAATAAACATGAATGCCAAAAACCTTATACATCCAAAAACCTAACCCTAGGAGATGAAGCGCCAAAAGTCATGTGGGCCCTGTTTGGGTAAGTTAGTACATCAATTTCCTGGGGTCGTAACTTTTGCATACGATCTCCGTTTTAGGCGTATGATAGCTCGTTGGAAAGGTATCATCGAGTAGATTCATTTTTGGGGCTCATTCATTGCTTCAACTATCATTTTGAACGTTGGTCTCGAAAAAAATTCATTTATGCCCTCAAAATGGCCCCGAAAGTTAAAACATGCTAAAAATAGTAAATTGCCAAAATTGCCAGAAAACTGTTTTGAGCCAGTCGAAAAAGGTGGGTGGCCACCGATATCCACCTGGATCAATATTCCCTCCTTTGGAGACAATTTTCTCCATTGCGCTGAGTTACCGGGGGAGGGGGAAAAGTGTTTGCTAGATCTGCATCTGGGTGAGCTGCTTGTATTGCTAGAGACGTCGCACTGCTTAGTTTGTGGAAGTCTATCATGAACCTGTTGAAGTTGAGGTTGTTCAAAACATCGAGATACATGAGAGGAAGGTGTGCAGAAGGAATCTTTGCACTTTTCTGCAACCTTGTCGACCTGCTTCTGTTGGATAGAAGGTGTAGGGGGCGAGGCTGTAGTGGTTGCAGTGTCCTTCTGTTCCCGTTTTGAACAGATTGTGAAGAAGATGAATTTTGCAGTATGAGATACTACCTTGCGACACTTTTTAGGTGTAACAATAGTTGGAACTACCTCTGGTATTCTGTAGAGATGACCCTCCAAAGTAACAATGACACTACTGGGTCGAGACTCATAAACAACATCGTGTCTCCACATATATGGTTGGCCCAAGAGAACATCATAGACATCCAGTGGGTAACATCACATAATACCTCATCCTTGAAGGGTTGGATGTCGTATGACAATCGACACTGTTGGGTTACACAGAGATATCGTCCTTGCCGAAGCCACCCGATGTTGTATGGCTGCGGGTGTGGTGTTGTCGACAATTCCAACTGTTTTACAACCTTTGCTGAGATGAGGTTTTTCTGGCTTCTGCTATCAACAATAAAATGCAGCGGGGTCCCCTTCACCCACATCTGTGAATGGAAAAGGCGCTACCCCTCTTCAGGATCTGTTGGTTGTTCTGGTTGAATTGCTGCGGTCACGACAATAGCAGTGGGATCTACGTCAATGATCTATCCTTTACCAGTATTTTAAGAATAAGATTCTGAATCAAGGTTTGTCTCCTTGTCTTTGATCTCAGCCACCAATGAATGTTTTGAGCGACATTCATCAATGTTGTGCTAGAGGCTTTTGTGGAAATCACACCATTTTTTGGTGTCCTTCTTTGTCTTCCTATGACCCTTCTTTTCCTGTGTCTTGGGCTGGTTTTCGGGAGACTGTTTGTTAGGGCTGTCTTTCTCATACTTTGGTTGTTGCGGATTTGTAGATCCAAATTCTCGTTTGTTCTGGTGCTTAAATTTTTGATCAATTTTAACAACATATCGATATGCAACACCAAGTGATGAGATGTCTAGAAAATCCATTTCAGTCTGGATGTATCTATGTAGAGCCCCACAGTATTTCAGAACCAAATTTTGCTCGGAGTCTTTGATAACCAGCTTGGTGCACAAGGTATGGATGATATTGGTGAACTCCAGAACTGCTTGGCCCCTCTCTTGTCGCAGTGTGGTCCATCTCATGTACTGGTCCTCATAGTTTCCAACAGGGTAATATTATTCCTTTACTGCATCCAGAAAAAAATCTCAAGTGGGATCGACCCCATATATTCCAAAATCCTCTGCGAAATTTTTCTCCCAGTAAGTTTCCCACCAATGTTTGACATGAGGGATAACTTTAAGGAGTTCGAAGGTGATCTTTTCTTTGTCGAAAAAATTGTGAACATAGAAATAACCTTCAAGCAGAGTTAACCATTTTTCTAGGGCTTCTGCATCTATCTGTCCTTCAAATACAGGAATATCAAAATTAACTTGTACCTTGAAAGGCGAGGTGACTCCAAAGTGGTCGCTTGATGAAGATGTGCCTGATGCTATCGGCAAGCGTTATAGGATGTGGGCAAAATTCTCCATCATTTCTTCCCTCTGTCGCGTGAGAGCTTGCAAAAGCAACATATTGATAAGATCATCTCCTTCGTCGTTTTTCTTTTCTTCCGCCATTGAAGGTTTCTTGGGTGTGCAAGAGATATTGTCTTCAAGAGAGACAAGCTTGAGACCCAAATTTCTATACTCAGACCTCATTGAGGACATGCACTGAAAAAATGATCAAGAGCAGCCTTCTCTGATACCACTGATCCGGATTATTTTTGGAACGAAATGAGAGCGGAGATATAATAAAGAAATGTACAGAGATATCGCGTATATCCAATAATATAACAAAAATATATCAGATATGAAACCATAAACACAGAGATATAGTAATACATGATTTCTATTAATGAAAGAAATGTACAGAGACTATAAAAATACAGAGTGAAAGACTCGCTAGAATGGTGGCATCTTATCTCTGAGAAGAGATGTGACGGCTACTCGCATTCGGAAGAAGATGATTACAATGAAGATCTGAAGCCCTTTTTACAATAAACATGAATGGAAAAAACCTAACCCTAGGAGATGAAGCACCAAAATTTATGTGGGCCCCGTTTGGGTAAGTTAGTACATCAACTTCCCGGGGTCGTAACTTTTGCATGTGATTTCCGTTTTAGGCGGATGATAGCTCGTTGGAAAGGTATCGTCGAGGAGATTAATTTTTGGGGCTCAATTATTCCTTTGGCTATCATTGAGAACCTTTGTCTCGAATAACCTTCATTTAGGCCCTCAAAATGGCGCTAGAAGTTAAAACCTGCTAAAAATAGTAAATTGCCAAAATTGCCAGAAAATTGTTTTGAGCTAGTCGGAAAAGGTGGGTGGCCACCGATATCTACCTGGACCATAGTGGGAAACAATCTGTGGCAAGATGATCCAAATTTTAGAGTTCAATTTTGGTTTTCTGTCAGAGGTCCTTTTGGATGTTCCATTGGGGATGTCTAAGTTTGACTTTGGTCCAAAATTTCTGGATGAGATTTTGTAAAGAAAATGACTCTTTGGTGAATTGGAATGAAATAAAGGATTGCTTTATGTATCATCTGTCTTGATTATCATATTTGTGTCTTTACTTCTGTCTTTACATTTATTTCAGCAATTGCTATATTCATAAAATTACATAAAAAGTGAATTTCCAGCAAGCTTTTTTTATTGATAAAAGACTAGCCCAAGCACTTGTAATTAATACTTGTGAGTTAGGATGTTGTTTTTATTGGCTATAAACATAGGGCGATATTCCCGTCTATTTTTATTTAGCCAAGCAGAATCTGAAAATGTTTGAGTAAGATAATTTCATATATTTTCCTCAACATTTATTTGGCGACCATATTGGGGAGATCTTCGATATCTCTCTGGTTAATTTTTATACTTGATTTTCATCGATACATATTTCTTTTCTGATATTGATTCTTTGACTGTTTTATTCTTAATGACTGTTCCTGTTGCAAGGCAGCCCAATATTGAGCCTGGTCTTCAAGATCAGACCAACATTTCTTTGAATCTGTTTAATACCATCTTAGACACTGCCAATACCCGTGCTGAGCTTAACCTTTCTTGGGCAACAATTGAATGAGATATTAGTTCTTAAGAACAATTGGAAGCTAGACGTAGAAAAACTAGAAATCAACAGTAAACCTTTTGTTTCTTCAAGTTTTGGCCTTTCTTTCATGTCCTTAGACTCTCATGATTCTAGAAGAAGAAGAGGCTTGTCACCCGAAATCAATCCTATTGCTGAAATAGGAAGAAGAAATGTTGTGTTATCTGCCCAACAAAGTGCTCTAAGGAGAAATTTATATGATTCGTCTAGTTCATCTTTCTTTCCCTCATCTATCATCCACAATATGGCATCTAGTGGTGGCTCTGGTGGCACAGGAAGTGCTGCATCTTCTCAATCTTCAATGTCATTGTTGATTGGTAGCTTATATAGCCACCATATTCTTGTCCAATCTAACACACATCCCACCAAAGTCATTAAAAAGTATGGGCTTTTTCAGTTCGAAGAATATGCCACAACCACACCATGGCATGTGTCCTCTCCTCTTAACCTAGCACCTACTACTCGTCCACTTCCTAAATTTAAAGAGCATCTTCCTAGGTTTTCAGGAAATAACACCATCTCTACAAACAAACACCTAGTGGCATTTTCTAATGCTTGTCATAACATAGGGGATAATGACAATGATACTTGCATAAATTCCTTGGAAGGAAAGGCTTTGACCAACTTCTTTGACCTTCCTCCTAAGAATTTTTCTACTTGGGAGGAGTTAATCTATTGGTTTCGATTGAGAACCTATGTCTCTAAAAACGTTGAATTTTGCAGTATGAGATACTACCTTGCGACACTTTTTAGGTGGAACAATAGTTGGAACTACCTCTGGTATTCTGTAGAGATGACCCCCCAAAGTAACATTGACACTACCGGGTCGAGACTCATAAACAACATGGCGTCTCCACATATATGGTTGGCCCAAGAGAACATCATAGACATCCAGTGGGTAACATCACATAATACCTCATCCTTGAAGGGTTGGATGCCGTATGACAATCAACACTGTTGGGTTACACAAAGATCTCATCCTTGCCGAAGCCACCCGATGTTGTATGGCTGCGGGTGTGGTGTTGTCGACAATTCCAACTGTTTTACAACCTCTGCTGAGATGAGGTTTTTCTGGCTTCTGCTATCAACAATAAAATGCAGCGGGGTCCCCTTCACCCACATCTGTGAATGGAAAAGGCGCTCCCCCTCTTCAGGATCTGTTGGTTCTTCTGGTTGAATTGTTGCGGTCACGACAATAGCAGTGGGATATACGTCAATGATCTATCCTTTACCAGTATTTTAAGAATAAGATTCTGAATCAAGGTTTGTCTCCTTGTCTTTGATCTCAACCACCAATGACTATTTTGAGCGACATTCATCGGTGTTGTGCTAGAGGCTTTTGTGGAAATCACACCATTTTCTGGTGTCCTTCTTTGTCTTCCTATGACCCTTCTTTTCCTGTGTCTTGGGCTGGTTTTCGGGAGACTGTTTGTTAGGGCTGTCTTTCTCATACTTTGGTTGTTGCGGATTTGTAGATCCAAATTCTCGTTTGTTTTGGTGCTTAAATTTTTGATCAATTTTAACAACATATCGATATGCAGCACCGAGTGATGAGATGTCCAGAAAATCCATTTCAGTCTGGATGTATCTATGTAGAGCTCCACAGTATTTCAGAACCAAATTTTGCTCGGAGTCTTTGATACCCAGCTTGGTGCACAAGGTATGGATGATATTGGTGAACTCCAGAACTGCTTGGCCCCTCTCTTGTCGCAGTATGGTCCATCTCATGTACTGGTCCTCATAGTTTCCAACATGGTAATATTGTTCCTTTACTGCATCCAGAAAAAAATCTCAAGTGGGATCGACCCCATATATTCCAAAATCCTCTGCGAAACTTTTCTCCCAGTAAGTTTCCCACCAATGTTTGACATGAGGGATAACTTTGAGGAGTGCGAAGGTGATCTTTTCTTTGTCGGAAAAATTGTGAACATAGAAATAACCTTCTAGCAGAGTTAACCATTTTTCTAGGGCTTCTGCATCTATCTGTCCTTCAAATACAGGAATATCAAAATTAACTTATACCTTGAAAGGCGAGGTGCCTCCAAAGTGGCCGCTTGATGAAGATGTGCCTGATGCTATCGGCAAGCATTTAAGGATGTGGGAAAAATTCTCCATAATTTCATCCGTCTGTCGCGTGAGAGCTTGCTCAAGCAACAGATTGATAGGATCATCTGCTTCGTCGTTTTTCTTTTCTTCCGCCATTGAAGGTTTCTTGGGTGTGCAAGAGAGATTGTATTCAAGAGAGACAATCTTGAGACCCAAATTTCTATACTCAGACCTCATTGAGGACATGCACTAAAAAAATGATCAAGAGAAGCCTTCTCTGATACCACTAATCCAGATTATTTTCGGCACGAAATGAGAGCGGAGATGATCGGGGGATCAAATTTTGCTCAATTTTCAAAGTGCTCAGAATGCGACAAAAACAGTTCCATTGCGTCTGTCTCGTTTTCCTGATTCCGGTGGTATATTTACTTTCTCAAATGGAGTCCGTATGAAGGAGATATCACGATCTGTCCGCCAAGCCAAACAGGCAAAATTTTTGGATGCTGACTGTACCTGTCCGTACAGTCCGTATGGTGATGTGGCAGGACCGTACATTCCATATGGTGATGATGTGTCAGTTGTTTATTGGTTGGTTTCTGGCGTATTGTATGGTGACACATGTCCGATTGGTGGCAAGTAATATGAGGACACGTGGCCCAATCCATGGGCGCCACGTGTCCCCTTCATTTTGTTCATTTGGTTATATAAAATTGTATTGGGAGTCTGTGGGGTTCGATCCCCAGACCTCCCCCAACACTAACGACTTCATAACTCTCCGCTAACCAAAGTACCACCATTTTCTCCTTGTTTACCATGTCATAAAACATTTATTTAAGGTTGATTTATGTTTGGAAGGAAAGGGGGGTCGGGCCGAGGCTTAGCCCCGACCCGTGGACACATTATATTACATATGACCCAAACATATATGTATTGGCCCGACCGTTTGGCGCGCGCATTGCATTGCATTGTATTGCAACGTATTGCAATACATTGCATTGTATATATTGTATAAACTGTGTGTTAAATGATTGCCGCGGGGTTTGAAACCAAGACCCATGTGTTAAATATTGGCGCGGGACCCCAAACGAGAAGTTGCATGGTTATGACGGGTTTAACCCCCATTTGCCAACGCGCGAGGTCACATGGCCATATGCCCAGGTGCCGAGGCGGTTAGGGGCTGGAGGCACCTTAACTGTCCTACGGTTTGCACTGTTAGTGCGGTTGCGCCCGGTGCTAGGTTTATACGCTTTAAAATGCGTGTGAGCCAGGTTCACTTAGAGGGAGTGCGAATTGTAGAACCAGAGATAACAAGCTTGAAGAGGGAGACTTCCAGGAGGCCTAACTTCTTCATTTTTCGACCGATTGAGGTGCCGAAAGAGCCCAGACAGGGATTTTGGGACGCTGGGAAGCCATTATAGTAGTTGGTTTGTCAGTTTGAGCATTGCAAGACATGTTTTTTGAGCATTTTTGAGCAATTAATAACAATGATCCATTGGAAGCTGGACCAGGAGATGTAGTCCAAGAGAGGGGTGAACTCCTTTATCAATTGTTGTGCACATGTGTTTATGTTCAATTTTTATGCTGCTGTCTATGTGTATTTTGCACAAGTAATCCTTAATTTATGTGTTGCAAATTGATCCTGTTGCTTTAAACACATAACATTCACTTGCAATAAGTTTTCAAGTTTTTCAAGTCTTCTTCATTTTTAGATCAAGTTGGTATCAGAGCACTGGTTTTGAAGACTTGAATGTTTGCAAGTTTTGTTTCTGATGCTCACAAGGTTGAAACTCACAAGAGGAGAAGGTCAACTTGTGGAGCCAAGTTCTTATCCGATAAGGAGGAAGCAGTTTCATTCACCGCAAGTTGTAGAGAGACATTCACCAAGCATGGCTCATGCAGAAGACCATGAACATGTTCCGAATGAAGAAGAAGACTTCAGGCAGACTATCATACAGTTGAGAGATATGATGAAGGTCATGATGGAACGGAACATGATGTCGCAGGGTGAAGGCTCTAACCCTTCAA
>ML784560.1:298532-315000 GCA_009831015.1 Picea engelmannii | reverse complement strand
AGCATCCTAAGCTTTGGGATGAACATTTACACTACGTTCAACATGCGTACAATCGAGCTAAGCACTCTTCGACGCAAACGTCGCCATTTGAGACATGTTTTGGCTATTTGCCCAAGTCGCCTTTAGATTTCATCTTTGGGAAATATATTGTTGTTGATGGGCAATACGATATTGATCGGGCAGAGAAGTTCATTGAACAAATCCAGTCGATACATCAGGTGGTGCAAGAGTAGTTGGAAAAGAGTCAGGCCAAGTACAAAGCGAGATATGACAAGCATCGTGTTGATCACAGTTTCGAAGTTGGTGATGAAGTATGGCTTTACATAAGCAAGGAGAGGCTTAAAGGAGAAGGTAAAAAGTTGAAACCAATTCGATATGGTCCCTTCAAAATTGTTGACAAGATTGGTAACAATGCTTTTCGTTTAGATTTGCCTCCATATATGTAGATGTATGCAGTTGTTAATGTTGAGAATTTTAAGTTGTATGAGCCTCCGTTGATTGATGATCAAGGAGAGCATGTTCAGATTCCTTCCATAGATGATTTTTCTCCAGAGTATCTAACAGAACTGCAGGAGGACACCATACTTGACAGGATAATGCGAACTTCGAAGCGAGGAAATGTGGAGTATTTGCGAGTTGGTCTTAAAGGGACGAATCTAAGAAAGGCCAAGTGGATTGAGGTTGGAAGGGTGAGGGAACTTTACCCTCATCTTCACATAGAATGAGATAGTCTTTTGGAGGTCCAAAAGCTTCCCAATGGGGAGGTGTGATCAGGGGATCAAATTTTGCTCAATTTTCAAAGTGCTCGAAATGTGACGAAAATAGTGCCATTGCGTCCGTCTCGTCTTCCTGATTCCGGCAGTATATTTACTTTCTCAAATGGAGTCTGTATGAAGGAGATATCGCGATCTGTCCACCAAGCCAAACAGGCAAAAATTTTGGATGCTGATTGTACCTGTCCGTACAGTCTGTACGGTGACGTGGTAGGACCGTACAGGCCATACGGTGATGATGTGGTAGTTGTTTATTGGTTGGTTGTTGGCGTATTGGATGGTGACACGTGTCCAATTGGTGGAAAGTAATATGAGGACAAGTGGCCCAATCCATGGGCACCACGTGTCCCCTTCATTTTGTTCATTTGGTTATATAAAATTGTATTGGGAGTCCGTGGGGTTCGACCCCCGGACCTCCCCCAACACTAACGACTTCACAACTCTCCGCTAACCAAAGTACCGCCATTTTCTCCTTGTTTACCATGTCATAAAACATTTATTTAAGGTTGATTTATGTTTGGAAGGAAAGGGGGGTCGGGTCGGGGCTTAGCCCCGACCCGCGGACGCATTATATTACATATGACCCAAACATATATGTATTGGCCTGACCGTTTGGCATGCACATTGCATTGCATTGTATTGCAATGTTGCATTGTATATATTGTATAAACCATGTGTTAAATGATTTCTGCAGGGTTTGAAACCAAGACCCATGTGTTAAATATTGGCGCGGGACCCCAAACAGGAAGTTGCACGGTTATGACGGGTTTAACCCCCATTTGCCAATGCGCGAGGTCACATGGCCATATGCCCAGGTGCCGAGGCGGTTAGGGGCTGGAGGCACCTTAACTGTCCTACGGTTTGCACTGTTAGTGCGGTTGCACCCGGTGCTAGGTTTATACGCTTTAAAATGCATGTGAGCCAGGTTCAATCAGAGGGAGTGTGAATTGTAGAACCAGAGACAACAAGCTTGAAGAGGGAGACTTCCAGGAGGCCTAACTTTTTCATTTTTCAACTGATTGAGGTGCTGAAAGAGCCCAGATAGGGGTTTTAGGACACTGGGAAGCCATTGGAGTAGTCGGTTTGTTAGTTTGAGCATTGGAAGACATGGTTTTTGAGCATTTTTGAGCAATTAATAATAATGATCCATTGGAAGCTGGACCAGGAGATGTAGCCCAAGAGAGGGGTGAACTCCTTTATCAATTGCTGTGCACATGTGTTTATGTTCAATGTTTATGCTACTGTCTATGTGTATTTTTCATAAGTAATCCTTAATTTATGTGTTGCAAATTGATCCTATTGCTTTAAACACATAACATTCACTTGCAATAAGTTTTCAAGTTTTTCAAGTCTTATTCATTTTTAGATCAGGAGATATAATAAAGAAATGTACAGAGATATCGCGTATATCCAATAATATAACAAAAATATATCAGATATGAAACCATAAACACAGATATATAGTAATACATGATTTCTATTAATGAAAGAAATGTACAAAGACTATAAAAATACAGAGTGAAAGACTCGCTAGAATGGTGGCAGCTTATCTCTGAGAAGAGATGTGACGGCTACTCGCATTCAGAAGAAGATGATTACAATGAAGCTCTGAAGCCCTTTTTACAATAAACAGGAATGCCAAAAACCTAACCGTAGGAGATGAAGCACCAAAATTCATGTGGGCCCCGTTTGGGTAAGTTAGTACATCAACTTCCCGGGGTCGTAACTTTTGCATGCGATTTCCGTTTTAGGCAGATGATAACTCGTTTGAAAGGTATCGTCGAGGAGATTCATTTTTGGGGCTCAATTATTCCTTTGGCTATCATTGAGAACCTTGGTCTCGAATAACCTTCATTTAGGCCCTCTAAATGGCGCTAGAAGTTAAAAATGCTAAAAATAGTAAATTGCCAAAATTGCCAGAAAACTGTTTTGAGCTAGTCGGAAAAGGTGGGTGGCCACCGATATCTACTTGGATCATAGTGGGCAACAATATGTGGCAAGCTGATCCAAATTTTAGAGTTCAATTTTGGTTTTCTGTCAGAGGTCCTTTTGGATGTTCCATTGGGGATGTCTAAGTTTGACTTTGGTCCAAAATTTCTAGATGAGATTTTGTAAAGAAAATGACTCTTTGGTGAATTGGAATGAAATAAAGGATTGATTTATGTATCATCTGTATTGATTATCATCTTTGTGTCTTTACTTATGTCTTTACATTTATTTCAGTAATTGTTATATTCATAAAATTACATAAAAAATGAATTTCCAACAAGCTTTTTTTATTGATAAAAGCCTAGCCCAAGCACTTGTAATTAATACTTGTGAGTTAGGATGTTGTTTTTATTGGCTATAAACATAGGGCGATATTCCCGTCTATTTTTATTTAGCCAAGCAAAATCTGAAAATGTTTGAGTAAGATCATTTCATATATTTTCCTCAACATTTATTTGGCGACCATATTGGGGAGATCTTCGATATCTCTCTGGTTAATTTTTATACTTGATTTTCATTGATACATATTTCTTTTCTGATATTGATTCTTTGACTGTTTTATTCTTAATGACTGTTCCTGTTGCAAGGTAGCCCAATATTGAGCCTAGTATTCAAGATCAGACCAACATTGCTTTGAATCTGTTTAATACCATCTTAGACACTGCCAATACCCATGCTGAGCTTAACCTTTCTTGGGCAACAATTGAATGAGATATTAGTTCTTAAGAACAATTGGAAGCTAGACGTAGAAAAACTAGAAATCAACAGTAAACCTTTTGTTTCTTCAAGTTTTGGCCTTTCTTTCATGTCCTTAGACTCTCATGCTTCTAGAAGAAGAAGAGGCTTGTCACCCGAAATCAATCCTATTGCTGAAATAGGAAGAAGAAACGTTGTGTTATCTGCCCAACAAAGTGCTCTAAGGAGAAATTTATATGATTCATCCTGTTCATCTTTCTTTCCCTCATCTATCATCCACAATATGGCATCTATTGGTGGCTCCGGTGGCATAGGAAGTGTCGCATCTTCTCAATCTTCAATGTCATTGTTGATTGGTAGCTTATATAGCCACCATATTCCTGTCCAATCTAACACACATCCCACCAAAGTCATTAAAAAGTATGGGCTATTTCAGTTCGAAGAAGATGCCACAACCACACCATGGCATGTGTCCTCTCCTCTTAACCTAGCACCTACTACTCGTCCACTTCCCAAATTTAAAGAGCATCTTCCTAGGTTTTCAGGAAATAACACCATCTCTACAAATGAACACCTAGTGGCATTTTCTAATGCTTGTCATAACATAGGGGATAATGACAATGATACTTGCATAAATTCCTCGGAAGGAAAGGCTTTGACCAACTTCTTTGACCTTCCTCCTAATATTTTGTCTACTTGGGAGGAGTTAATCTATTGTCTATCATTGAGAACCTAGGTCTCTAAAAACCTTCATTTAGGCCCTCAAAATGGCCCCGGAAGTTAAAACTTGCTAAAAATAGTAAATTGCCAAAATTGCCAGAAAACTATTTTGAGCCAGTCGAAAAAGGTGGGTGGCCACCGATATCCACCTGGATCAATCCTCCCTCCTTAGGAAGCAATGGTCTCCATTGCGCTGAGTTCCCTGGGGAGAGGGAAAAGCGTTTACTACATCTGCATCTGGGTGAGCTGCTTGTATTGCTAGAGACGTTACACTGCTTAGTTTGTGGAAGTCTGTCATGAACCTGTTGAAGTTGAGGTTGTTTAAGAAGTCGAGATACATGAGAGAAAGGTGTGAAAAATGAATCTTTGTGCTTTTCTGCAACCTTGTCAACCTGCCTCTGTTGGATAGAAGGTGCAGGGGGCGAGGTTGTAGTGGTTGCAGTGTCCTTCTGTTCCCATTTTGAACAAATTGTGAAGAAGATGAATTTTGCAGTATGAGATACAACCTTGCGACACTTTTTAGTTGGAACAATAGTTGGAAATACCTCTGGTATTCTGTAGAGATGACCCCCCAAAGTAACAATGACACTACGTGGTCGAGACTCATAAACAACATGGCGTCTCCACATATATGGTTGGCCCAAGAGAACATCACAAGAATCCAGTGGGGTAACATCACATAATACCTCATCCTTGAAGGGTTGGATGCCGTATGACAATCGACTCTGTTGGCTGACACAGAGATCTTGTCCTTGCCGAAGCCACCCGATGTTGTATGGCAGCGGGTGTGGTGTTATAGACAATATCAACTGTTTGACGACCTCTACTGAGCTAAGGTTTTTCCGACTTCCGCTATCAACAATAAAATGCAGCGTGGTCCCCTTCACCCACATCTGTGAATGGAAAATGTGCTCCCCCTCTTCAAGATCTTTTGGTTCTTCTCGTTGAATTGCTCCAGTCGTGACAATATCAGTGGGGTCTGCGTCAATGATCTGTCCATTACCAGTATTTTAAGAATCAGATTCTGAATCAAGGTTTGGCTCCTTTTCTTTTATTTCATCCACCAATGACTGTTTTGAGTGACATTCATCGGTGTTGTGCCAGGGTATTTTGTGGAAATCACACCATTTTTCGGTGTCCTTATTTGTCTTCTTGTGACCCTTCTTTTCATGTGTCTTGGACTGGTTTTCGGGAGACTGTTTGTTAGGGTTGTCTTTGTCATACTTTGGTTATTGCGGATTTGCAGACCTGAATTCCTGTTTGTTATGGTGCTTAAATTTCTGCTCAATTTTAACAGCATATCGATAAGCAACACCGAGTGATGAGATGTCCATAAAATCCATTTCAGTCTGGATGTATCTGTGTAAAGCCCCACGGTATTTCAGAACCAAATGTCGCTCGGAGTCTTTGATACCCAACTTGGTGCACAAGGTATGGAAGGTATTGGTGAACTCCAGAACTTCTTGGCCCCTCTCTTGTCACAGTGTGGTCCATCTCATGTACTGGTCCTCATAGTTGCCAACAGGGTAATATTGTTCCTTTACCGCATCCACAAAAAAATCCCAAGTGGGATCGACCACAAATATTTCAGACTCCTCTGTGGACTTTTTCTCCCAGTAAGTTTCCCACCAATGTTTGACATGAGGGAGAGATTTAAGGAGTGTGAAGGTGATCTTTTCATTGTTCGAAAAATTGTGAAACGAGAAATAACCTTCTAGGAGAGTTAACCATTTTTCTAGGGCTTCTGCATCTATCTGCCCTTCAAATACAAGAATATCAAAATTAACTTGTATCTTGAAAGGTGAGGTGCCTCCAAAGTGGCCTCTTGATGAAGATGCGCCTTATGCTAGCGGCAGGCATTTAAGGATGCGGGTAAAATTCTCCATCATTTCGTCCCTTTGTCGCGTTAGAGCTTGCTCAAGCAACAGATTGATAGGATCGTCTGCTCGGTCGTTTTTCTTTTCTTCTGCCATTGAATGTTTCTTGGGTGTGTGAGAGAGATTGTATTCAAGAGAGACAAGATCGAGACCCAAATTTCTATACTTGGACCTCGTCAGGGACATGCACTAAAAAAATGATCAAGAGTAGCCTGCTCTGATACCACTAATCCAGATTATTTTCAGCATGAAATGAGAGCGGAGATATAATAAATAAATGTACAAAGATATCGTGTATATACAATAATATAACTGAAATATATCAGATATGCAACCATAAACACTAAGATATAGTAATACACGATTCTATTAATGAAAGAAATGTACAGAGACTGTAAAAAAATAGAGTGAAAGACTCGCTAGAATGGTGACAACTTATCTCTGAAAAGAGATGTGATGGCTACTCGCATTCGCAAGAAGATGATTACAATGAGGTTCTGAAGGTATTTTTACAATAAACAGGAATGCAAAAATCTTTATACATCCAAAAACCTAACCCTAGGAGTTGAAGCACCAAAAGTCACGTGGGCCCCGTTTGGGTAAGTTAGTATATCAACTTCCCGTGGTCGTAACTTTTGCATACGATCTCCGTTTTAGGCGTATGATAGCTCGTTGGAAAGGTATCATAGAGGCGATTCATTTTTGGGGGTAAATAATTCTTTTGGTTATAATTGATAACCTCAGTCTCGAAAAACCTTCATTTAGGCCCTCAAAATGGCCCTGGAAGTTAAAACCTACTAAAAATAGTAAATTGCCAAAATTGTCAGAAAACTGTTTTGAGCTAGTCGAAAAAGGTGGGTGGCCACCGATATCCACCTGGATCAATCCTCCCTCCATAGGAATCAATGGTCTCCATTGCACTGAGTTCCCGGGGGAGAGGGAAAAGCGTTTGCTAGATCTGCATCTGGGTGAGGTGCTTGTATTGCTAGAGACGTCGCGCTGCTTAGTTTGTGGAAGTCTATCATGAACTTGTTGAAGCTGAGGCTATTCAACAAGTCAAGATACATGAGAGGAAGGTGTGCAGAAGGAATCTTTGTGCTTTTCTGCAACCTTTTTGACCTGCTTCTGTTGGATAGAAGTTTCAGGGGGTGAGGTTGTAGTGGTTGCAGTGTTCTTTTGTTCCCCTTTTGAACAGATTGTTAAGAAGATGAATTTTACAGTATGAGATACTACCTTGCGACTCTTTTTAGGTGGAACAATAGTTGGAACTACCTCTAGTATTCTGTAGAGATGACTCCCCAAAGTAATAATGACACTACGGGGTCGAGACTCATAAACAACATTGCATCTACACATATATGGTTGGCCCAACAGAACATCAAAGACATCCAGTGGGGTAACATCACATAATACCTCATCCTTGAAGGATTGGATGCCGTATGAAAATCGACACTATTTGCTTACACAAAGATCTCGTCCTTGCCGAAGCCACCCGATGTTGTATGGCTACGAGTGTGGTGTTGTCGACAATCCCAACTGTTTGACGACCTCTATTGAGATGAGGTTTCTATGGCTTCCGCTATAAATAATAAAATGAAGCGGGGTCCCCTTCACCCACATCTGTGAATTGAAAAGACACTCCCCGTATTCAGGATCTGTTGGTTCTTCTGGTTGAATTGCTGCGGTCACGACAATAGCAGTGGGGTCTGTGTCAATGATCTATCCTTTACCAATATTTTCAGAATCAGATTCTTAGTTAGGGTTTGGCTCCTTGTCTTTGATTTCGACCACCAATGATTGTTTTGAGAGACATTCATCAGTGTTGTGCTAGGGGATTTTGTGGAAATCGCACCATTTTCTGGTGTCCTTCTTTGTCTTCCTATGACCCTTCTTTTTCTTTGTCTTGGACTGGTTTTCGGGAGACTGTTTATTAGATTCATCTTTGTCATACTTTGGTTGTTGCAGATTTGAAGACCTGAATTCCTATTTGTTCTGGTGATTAAATTTCTGCTCAATTTTAACAACATATCGATAAGCAACACCGAGTGATGAGATGTCCAGAAAATCCATTTCATTCTAGATGTATCTGTTTAGAGCCCCATGGTATTTCAGAACCAAATGTAGCTTGGAGTCTTAGATACCCATATTGGTGCACAAGGTATGGAAGGTGTTAGTGAACTCCAAAACTTCTTGGACCCTCTCTTGCCGCAGTGTGGTCCATATCATGTACTAGTCCTCATAGTGGCCAACAGGGCAATACTATTGCTTTACCACATCCACAAAAAATCCCAAGTGGGATCAACCCCATATATTCCAGACTCCTCTGCGGAGCTTTGGTCCCAGTAAGTTTCCCACCAATGTTTGACATGAGGGAGATCTTTAAGGAGTGCGAAGGTGATCTCTTCTTTTTCGAAAAAATTGTGAACAAAGAAATAACCTTCTAGTAGAGTTAACCATTTTTCTAGGGCTTCTGCATCTATTTGTCCTTCAAATACAAGAATATCAGAATTAACTTGTACCTTGAAAGACGAGGTGCCTCCAAAGTGGCCACTTGATGTAGATGCACCTGATGCCATCGACAGGCGTTTAAGGATGTGGGAAAAATCCTCCATCATTTTGTCTCTCTGTCGCGTGAGAGCTTGCTCAAGCAACAGATTGATAGGATCGTCTGCTCCTTTGTTTTTTCTTTTCTTTCGCCATTGAAGGTTTCTTGGGTGTGAGAGAGTGATTGTATTCAAGAGAGACAAGTTCGAGAAAAAAATTTCTATACTCGGACATCGTCGGCGACATGCAATGAAAAAATGATCAAGAGAAACCTGCTCTGATACCACTGATCCGTATTATTTTCAGCACAGAATGAAAGCGGAGATATAATAAATAAATGTACAGAGATATCACGTATATCCAATAATATAATAGAAATATATCAGATATGCAACCATAAACACAAAGATACAGTAATGCATGATTTCTATTAATGAAAGAAATGTACAGAGACTGTAAAAATATAGAGTGAAAGACTCGGTAGAATGGTGGCAACTTATCTCTGAGAAGAGATGTGACGGCTACTCGCATTCGCAAGAAGATGATTACAATGAGGCTCTGAAGGCCTTTTTACAATAAACAGGAATGACCAAAACCTTAGACATCCAAAAACCTAACCCTAGGAGATGCAGCGCCAAAAGTCATGTGGGCCCCGTTTGGGTAAGTTAGTACATCAACTTCCTGGGGTCGTAACTTTTGCATACGATCTCCGTTTTAAGCGTATGATAGCTCATTGGAAAGGTATCGTTGAGGAGATTCATTTTTGGGGCTCAATTATTCCTTTGACAATAACTAAGAACCTCAGTCTCTGAAAACCTTCATTTAGGCCCTCAAAATGGCCTCGGAAGTTAAAACATGCTAAAAATAGTAAATTGCCAAAATTGCCAGAAAACTGTTTTGAGCCAGTCGGAAAAGGTGGGTGGCCACCGATATCCACCTGAATCAATCCTCCCTCCCGAGGAAGCAATGGTCTCCATTGCGTTGAGTTCCTGGGGGAGAGGGAAAAGTGTTTGCTAGATCTGCATCTGGGTGAGCTGCTTGTATTGCTAGAGACGTCATGCTTCTTAGTTTGTGGAAGTCTATCATGAACCTGTTGAAGATGAGGCTGTTCAAAAAGTCAATATACATGAGAGGAAGGTGTGGAGAAGGAATCTTTTTGATTTTCTGCAACCTTGTCGACCTGCTTCTATTGGATAGAAGGTGCAGGGGGCGAGGTTGTAGTGGTTGCAGTGTCCTTCTGTTCCTCTTTTGAACAAATTGTGAAGAAGATGAATTTTGTAGTATGAGAGACTACCTTGCGACACTTTTTAGGTGCAACAATAGTTGGAACTACCTCTGGTATTCTGTAGAGATGACCCCCCAAAGTAACAATGACACTACAGGGTCGAGACTCATAAACAAGATGGTGTCTCCACATATATGGTTGGCCCAAGAGAACATCATAGACATCCAGTGGGGTAACATCACATAATACCTCATCCTTGAAGGGTTGGATTGCATATGACAATCGAGACTATTGGCTGACACAAAGATCTCGTCCTTGCTAGTGCCACTCGATGTTGTATGGCTGCGGGTGTGGTGTTGTCGACTATCCCAACTGTTTGACGACCTCTGCTGAGATGAGGTTTCTATGGCTTCCGCTATCAACAATAAAATGCAGCGGGGTCCCCTTCACCCACATCTGTGAATGGAAAAGGTTCTCCCCCTGTTTAGGATCTATTGGTTCTTCTGGTTGAATTGTTGCAGTCGCGACAATAGCAGTGGGGTTTGCATCAATGATCTGTCCTTTACCAGTATTTTCAAAATTAGATTCTGAATCAGGGTTTGGATCTTTGTCTTTGATCTCGGACACCAATGACGTTTTTGAGTGAAATTCATCGGTGTTGTACCAGAGGATTTTGTGGAAATCACATGATTTTTCGGTGTCCTTCTTTGTCTTTTCGTGACCCTTCTTTTCCTGTGTCTTGGACTGGTTTTCGAAAGACTGTTTGTTAGAGGTGTCTTTGTGAAACTTTGGTTGTTGCGGATTTGCAAACCTGAATTTTTCATTTTTTCTGGTGATTAAATTTATGCTCAATTTTAACAACATATCGATAAGCAACACCGAGTGATGAGATGTCCAGAAAATCCATTTCAGTCTGGATGTATCTCTGTAGAGCCCCATGGTATTTCAGAACCAATTGTCACTTGGAGTCTTAGATACCCAGCTTGGTGCGCAAGGTATGGAAGGTATTGGTGAAATCTGGAACTGCTTGTCCCCTCTCTTACCGCAGAGTGGTCCATCTCATGTACTGGTCCTCATAGTTGTCAACAGGGTAATACTGTTCCTTTACCGTATCCACAAAAAAATCCCAAGAGGGATCAGCCCCATATATTCCAGACTCCTCTACGGATATTTGTTCCCAGTTTGTTTCCCACCAATGTTTGACATGAGGGAGAGCTTTAAGGAGTACGAAGGTGATATTTTCTTTGTCGGAAAAATTGTGAACATAGAAATAACTTTCTAGCAGAGTTAACCATTTTTCTAGGGCTTCTGCATCTATCTATCCTTCAAATACAGGAATATCAAAATTAACTTGTACCTTGAAAGGTGAGGTGCCTCCAAAGTGGCCACTTGATGAATATGCTCTTGATGCTATCAACAACCGTTTAAGGATGAGGTTAAAATTCTCCATCATTTCGTCCCTCTGTCGTGTGAGAGCTTGCTCAAGCAATAGATTGATAGGATCGTCTGCTTCGTCGTTTTTCTTTTTTTCCGCAATTGAAGGTTTCTTAGGTGTGTGAGAGAGATTGTCTTCAAGAGAGACAAGCTCGAGACCCAAATTTCTATACTCGGACCTCGTTGGGGACATGCAATGAAGAAATGATCAAGAGAAACCTGCTTTGATACCACTGATCCGTATTATTTTCGGCACAGAATGAGAGCGGAGATATAATAAGGAAATGTATAGAGATATCGCGTATATCCAATGATATAACAGAAATATATAAGATATGAAACAATAAACACAAAGATACATTAATGCACGATTTCTATTAATGAAATAAATGTATAGAGACTGTAAAAATACAGAGTGGAAGACTCGCTAGAATGGTGGCAGCTTATCTCTGAGAAGAGATGTGACGGCTACTCGCATTTGCAAGAAGATGATTAAAATGAGGCTATGAAGGCATTTTTAACATAAAAAAGAATTCCAAAAACCCTATACATCCAAAAACCTAATGCTAGGAGATGAAGCACCAAAAGTCATGTGGGCCCCGTTTGGGTAAGTTAGTACATCAACTTCTTGGGGTTGTAACTTTTGCATACGATCTCCGTTTTAGGCGTATGATAGCTGGTTGGAAAGGTATCGTCGAGTAGATTCATTTTTGGGGATCAATTATTCCTTCGGATATCATTGAGAACCTCAGTCTCAAAAAATCTTCATTTAGGCCCTCAAAATGGCTCTGAAAGTTAAAACCTGCTAAAAATAGTAAATTGCCAAAATTGTCAGAAAACTGTTTTGAGCCAGTCGAAAAAGGTGGGTGGCCACTGATATCCACCTGGATCAATCCTCCCTCCTTAGGAATCAATTTTCTCCTTTGCACTGAGTTCTCGGGGGAGAGGGAAAATCGTTTGATAGATCTGCATCTGGGTGAGCTGCTTGTATTGCTAGAGACGTCTCGTTGCTTAGTTTGTGGAAGTCTGTGACGAAACTGTTGAAGCTGAGGCTGTTCAACAAGTCGAGATACACGAGAGGAAGGTGTGTAGAAGGAATCTTTGCACTTTTCTGCAACCTTGACCACCTGCTTTTGTTGGATAGAAGGTGCAAGGGGCGAGGCTGTAGTGGTTGCAGTGTCCTTCTGTTCCCCTTTTAAACAAATTGTGAATAAGATGAATTTTGCAGTATGAGATACTACCTTGTGACACTTTTTAGGTGGAACAATAGTTGAAACTACCTATGGTATTCTATAGAGATGACCCCCCAAAGTAACAATGACACTACGGGGTTGAGACTCAAAAATAACATGGCGTCTCCACATATATGGTTGGCCCAAGAGAACATCATAGACATCTAGTGGGGTAACATCACATAATACCTCATCCTTGAAGGGTTAGATGCTGTATGACAATCGATACTATTGGATGACACAGAGATCTCGTCCTCACCAAAGACACCCGATGTTGTATGGTTGCGGGTGTGGTGTTGTCGACAATCCCAATTGTTTGACGACCTCTGATGAGATGAGGTTTTTCTAGATTCTGCTATCAACAATAAAATACAGCATGGTGGCCTTCACCCACATCTGTGAATGGAAAAGGCACTCCCCCTCTTCAGGATTTGTTGGCATTTCTGGTTGAATTGCTGCGGTCACGACAATAGAAGGGGGGTCTGCGTCAATGATCTGTCCTTTACCAGTATTTTTCAGAATAAGAGTTTGGCTCCTTGTCTTTGATCTCAGCCACCAATGACTGTTTTGAGCGACATTCATCGGTGTTGTGCTAGGGGAGTTTTTGGAAATCACACCATTTTCCTGGGTCCTTCTTTTTCTTCCCGTGACACTTCTTTTCTTGTGTCTTGGACTGTTTTTTAGGATACTGTTTGTTAGGGCCTTATTTGTCATACTTTAGTTGTTGCGAATTTGCAGACTCAAATTCCCGTTTGTTCTGGTGCTTAAATTTCTTCTCAATTTTAACATCATATCGATAAGCGGCACCGAGTGATGAGATGTCCAGAAAATTCATTTCAGTCTGGATGTATCTGTGTAGAGCCCCACGGTATTTCAGGAACAAATGTCACTCAGAGTCTTTGATACCCATATTGGTGTGCAAGGTATGGAAGGTATTGGTGAACTCCAGAACTTGTTGACCCCTCTCTTGCCGCAGTGTGGTCCATCTAATGTACTGATCCTCATAGTTGCCAACAAGGTAATACTTTTCCTTTACTACATCCATAAAAAAATCCGAAGTGGGATCGGCCCCATATATTCCAGACTCCTCCGTGGAACTTTGGTCCCAGTAAGTTTCCCACCAATGTTTGACATGAGGGAGAGCTTTAAGGAATGTGAAGGTGATCTTTTCTTTGTCGAAAAAATTGTGAACAGAGAAATAACCTTCTAGCAAAGTTAACTATTTTTCTAGGGCTTCTGCATCTATCTGTCCTTCAAATACAGGAATATCAAAATTAACTTGTACCTTGAAAGGAGAGGTGCCTCCAAACTGGTCGCTTGATGAAGATGCGCCTGATGTTATCGGCAGGCGTTTAAGGATGTGGGAAAAATTCTCCATCATTTCATCCCTCTGTCGCGTGAGAGCTTGCTCAAGCAACATATTGATAGGATCGTCTGCTCCGTCGTTTTCCTTTCCTTTCGCCATTGAATGTTTCTTGGGTGTGTGAGAGTGATTGTCTTCAAGAGAGACAAGCTGGAGACCAAAATTTCTATACTCGGACCTCATCGGGGACATGCACTGAAAAAATGATCAAGAATAGCCTTCTTTGATACCACTGATCCAGATTATTTTCGGCACGAAATGAGAGCGGAGATATAATAAATAAATGTACAGAGATATCGCGTATATCCAATAATATAAAATAAATATATCAAATATGAAACCATAAACACAGAGATATAGTAATACACAATTTCTATTAATGAAAGAAATGTACATAGACTGTAAAAATACAGAGTGAAAGACTCGCTAGAATGGTGGCAGCTTATCTATGAGAAGAGATGTGATGGCTACTCGCATTCACAAGAAGATGATTACAATGAGGTTCTGAAGGCCTTTTTACAATAAAAAGGAATTCCAAAAACCTTATACATCCAAAAACCTAACCCTAGGAGATGAAGCACCGAAAGTCATGTGGGCCCCGTTTGGGTAAGTTAGTACATCAACTTCCCAGGGTCGTAACTTTTGCATACGATCTCCATTTTAGGTGTATGATAGCTCATTGGAAAGGTATCGTCATGGAGATTCATTTTTGGGGATAAATTATTCCTTTGGCTATCATTGACAACCTATGTCTATAAAAACCTTCATTTAGGTCCTCAAAATGGCCCCGAAAGTTAAAACTTGCTAAAAATAGTAAATTGCCAAAATTGCTAGAAAACTATTTTGAGCCAATCTAAAAAGGTGGGTGGCCACCGATATCAACCTGGATCAATCCTCCCTCCTTAGGAAGAAATGGTATCCATTGCGCTGAGTTCCCTGGGGAGAGGGAAAAACGTTTACTACATCTGCATCTGGGTGAGCTGCTTGTATTGCTAGAGACGTCACACTGCTTAGTTTGTGGAAGTCTTTCATGAACCTGTTGAAGCTGAGGCTGTTTAAAAAGTCACGATACATGAGAGAAAGGTGTGAAAAATGAATCTTTGTGCTTTTCTGCAACCTTGTCAACCTACTTTTGTTGGATATAAGGTGCAGGGGGGCAAGGTTGTAGTGGTTGTAGTGTCCTTCTGTTCCCGTTTTGAACAGATTGTGAAGAAGATGAATTTTGCAGTATGAGATACTACCTTGCGACACTTTTTAGGTGGAACAATAGTTGGAACTACCTCTGGTATTCTGTAGAGATGACCCCCCAAAGTAACAATGACACTACAAGGTCGATACTCATAAACAACATGGAGTCTCCACATATATGGTTGGCCCAAGAGAACATCACCGACATCCAGTGGGGTAACATCACATAATACCTCATCCTTGAAGGGTTGGATGTCGTATGAAAATCGACTCTTTTGGCTGACAAGAAGATCTCGTCCTTGCCGAAGCCACCCGATGTTGTATGGAAGCGGGTGTGGTGTTATAGACAATCCCAACTATTTGACGACCTCTATTGAGATGAGGTTTTTCTGGCTTCCGCTATCAACAATAAAATGCAGCGCGGTCCCCTTCACCCACATCTGTGAATGGAAAAGGTGCTCCCCCTCTTCAGGATCTGTTGGTTCTTCTTGTTGAATTGCTCCGGTCATGACAATATCAGTGGGGTCTGCGTCAATGATCCGTCCTTTACCAGTATTTTTAGAATGATATTCTGAATGAAGGTTTGGCTCCTTGTCTTTGATTTCAGCCACCAATGAATGTTTTGAGCGACATTCATCGGTGTTGTGCGAGGGTCTTTTGTTGAAATCACAACATTTTTAGGTGTCCTTCTTTGTCTTCTCATGACCCTTCTTTTCATGTGTCTTGGACTGGTTTTCGTGAGACTGTTTGTTAGGGTCGTCTTTGTCATACTTTGGTTATTGCAGATTTGCAGACCTGAATTCCCATTTGTTTTGGTGCTTAAATTTCTGCTCAATTTTAACAGCATATCGATAAGCAGCACCGAGTGATGAGATGTCCAGAAAATCCATTTCAGTCTAGATGTATCTGTGTAAAGCCCCATGATATTTCAGAACCAAATGTCGCGCAGAGTCTTTGATACCCAACTTGGTGCGCAAGGTATGGAAGGTATTGGTGAACTCCATAACTACTTGGCCCCTCTCTTGCCACAGTGTGGTCCATCTCATGTACTGGTCCTCATAGTTGCCAACAGGGTAATACTGTTCCTTTACCGCATCCACAAAAATATCCCAAGTGGTATCGACCCCATATATTTCAGAATCCTCTGTGGACTGCAAGATACCAGATATATAAAATATGCAGAACATAAATGAAATGCTAGAAATGACAGAATAACAGTAAAATATCCAGCATAATCTTCACAATACACAGAAATGATATACGAAATAGCAACAGAAATACCACTTGAATCAGATAGCAATGTTCACAGGCCTCTTCGAGGGGGAAACCTCCAGTCGAGCAGTGCTCTGTTACAATAATCTCCAAGCTAGGGTTTTCATACCCTCGACCCTTATTTATACTAAATATGTCTATTAAGAGAAGCATCT
>ML784560.1:258167-286896 GCA_009831015.1 Picea engelmannii | reverse complement strand
CGTACACCATCACCAAGGCTGTAGGGGAAAATGCCTTTGAGCTCAGCATTCCACCATTCCTTGGTCTGCACCCAGTGTTCAATGTGGACCGCCTTTGGCCCTACTTTCCACCTCTACTAGACACATCCGACATGGCAGAACAAATCACACCAACAGAGTTAAATCCAGACTACATGGAACAAGCCAGAACTGATCAAATCATGGATACACAGATCAAGCACACCCGAAAACAAAGGATACAGCTATATCGAGTTGTCAAAGCAGGCCAACTCCTTCACCAAGGAAAATGGCTCACCAGGGACCAAGTTCAGCAGAAGTTTCCTCATCTCATGGAGGAACTCAACGCAATGGGGGCCATTGCTTCCTAAGGAGGGAGGATTGATCCAGGTGGATATCGGTGGCCACCCACCTTTTCTGACTGGCTCAAAACAGTTTTCTGGCAATTTTGGCAATTTACTATTTTTAGCAGGTTTTAACTTCTGGGGCCATTTTGGGGGCCTAAATGAAGGTTTTTTGAGATCTAGGTTCTCAATGATATACAAAGTCATGATTGAGGTCCCAAAATGAATCTCCTCGATGATACCTTTCCAACGAGCTATCACACGCCTAAAACGGAGATCGTATGCAAAAGTTACGACCCCGGGAAGTTGATGTACTAACTTGCCCAAACGGGGCCCACATGACTTTTGGCGCTTCATCTCCTAGGGTTAGGTTTTTGGATGTATATGACTTTTTTCATTCTCATCTATTGTAAAAAGGCCTCTAGAGCCTCATTGTAATCATATTCTTACGGATGCGAGTAGCAGCCACATCTCTTCTCAGAGATAAGCTACCAGCGCCTTAGCTAGTTTATTTACATTCTGTTTGTAAGCACATTTCAGTCATTTGTTATTAATGATATGAAGTCTTATTTCCACTACATCTCTGTGTTTATGTGTATTTACGTATTTCATTGTGTTTCTACATAAATCCGGATCAGTGGTAGTTGGAAATACCTCTGATATTCTGTAGAGATGACTCCCCAAAGTCATAATGACACTATGGGGTCGAGACTCATAAACAACATTGCGTCTACACATATATGGTTGGCCCAAGAGAACATCACAGACATCCAGTGGGGTAACATCACATAATACCTCATCCTTGAAGGGTTGGATGCCGTATGACAATCAACACTATTAGCTGACAGAAAGATATTGTCCTTGCCGAAGCCACCCGATGTTGTATGGCTACAGGTGTGGTGTTGTCGACAATCCCAACTGTTTGACGACCTCTGTTGAGATGAGGTTTCTATGGCTTCCGCTATCAATAATAAAATGCAGCGGGGTCCCCTTCACCCACATCTGTGAATGGAAAAGGCACTCCCCGTCTTCAGGATCTGTTGGTTCTTCTGGTGGAATTGTTGCGGTCGCGACAATAGAAGTGGGGTCTGCGTCAATGATCTATCCTTTACCAATATTTTCAGAATCAGATTCTTAGTCAGGGTTTGACTCCTTGTCTTTGATATCGGCCACCAATGATTGTTTTGAGAGACATTCATCAGTGTTGTGCTAGGGGATTTTGTGGAAATCGCACCATTTTTTGGTGTCCTTCTTTGTCTTCCTATGACCCTTCTTTTTCTTTGTCTTGGACTTGTTTTCGGGAGACTGTTTATTAGATTCATCTTTGTTATACTTTGGTTGTTGCAGATTTGAAGACCTGAATTCCCGTTTGTTCTGATGCTTAAATTTCTGCTCAATTTTAACAACATATCGATAAGCAACACCGAGTGATGAGATGTCCAGAAAATCCATTTCATTCTAGATGTATCTATTTAGAGCCCCATGGTATTTCAGAACCAAATGTCGCTTGGAGTCTTAGATACCCAGCGTGGTGCACAAGGTATGGAAGGTATTAGTGAAATCCAAAACTTCTTGGCCCCTCTCTTTCCGCAGTGTGGTCCATCTCATGTACTAGTCCTCATAGTTGCCAACAGGGCAATACTATTGCTTTACCACATCCACAAAAAATCCCAAGTGGGATCAACCCCATATATTCCAGACTCCTCTGTGGATCTTTGTTCCTAGTAAGTTTCCCACCAATGTTTGACATGAGGGAGAGCTTTAAGGAGTGCGAAGGTGATCTCTTCTTTGTCGAAAAAATTGTGAACAAAGAAATAACCTTCTAGCAGAGTTAACCATTTTTCTAGGGCTTCTGCATCTATTTGTCCTTCAAATACAGGAATATCAAAATTAACTTGTACCTTGAAAGGAGAGGTGCCTCCAAAGTGACCACTTGATGAATATGCACCTGATGCTATTGACAGGCGTTTAAGGATGTGGGAAAAATTCTCCATCATTTCGTCTCTCTGTCGCGTTAGAGCTTGCTCAAGCAACAGATTGATAGGATCGTCTGCTCCATTGTTTTTCTTTTCTTCCGCCATTGAAGGTTTCTTGCGTGTGCGAGAGTGATTGTCTTAAAGAGAGACAAGTTTGAGGCCAAAATTTCTATACTCGGACATCGTCGACGACATGCATTGAAAGAATGATCAAGAACAACCTGCTCTGATACCACTGATCCGTATTATTTTCAGCACGGAATGAGAGCGGAGATATAATAAATAAATGTACAGAGATATCGCGTATATCCAATAATATAATAGAAATATATCAGATATGCAACCATAAATACAGAGATACAATAGTGCATGATTTCTATTAATGAAAGAAATGTACAGAGACTGTAAAAATATAGAGTGAAAGACTCGCTAGAATGGTGGCATCTTATCTCTTAGAAGAGATGTGACGGCTACTTGCATTCGCAAGAAGATGATTACAATGAGGCTCTGAAGGCCTTTTTAGAATAAATAGAAATGCCCAAAACCTTAGACATCCAAAAACCTAACCCTAGGAGATAAAGCGCCAAAATTCATGTGGGCCCCGTTTGGGTAAGATAGTACATCAACTTCCTGGGGTCGTAACTTTTGCATACGCTCTCCATTTTAAGCGTATAATAGCTCATTGTAAAGGTATCGTTGAGGAGATTCATTTTTGGGTCTCAATTATTCCTTTGACAATAATTAAGAACCTTAGTCTCTAAAAACCTTCATTTAGGCCCTCAAAATGGCCTCGAAAGTTAAAACCTGCTAAAAATAGTAAATTGCCAAAATTGCCAGAAAACTGTTTTGAGCTAGTCGGAAAAGGTGGCTGGCCACCGATATCCACCTGGATCAATACTCCCTCCTTAGGAAGCAATGGTCTCCATTGCGTTGAGTTCCCGGGGGAGAGGGAAAAGTGTTTGCTAGATCTGCATCTGGGTGAGCTGCTTGTATTGCTAGAGATGTCATGCTTCTTAGTTTGTGGAAGTATATCATGAACCTGTTGAAGATGAGGCTGTTCAACAAGTCAATATAAATGAGAGGAAGGTGTGCAAAAGGAATCTTTGTGATTTTCTGCAACCTTGTCGACCTGCTTCTATTGGATAGAAGGTGCAGGGGGCGAGGTTGTAGTGGTTGTAGTGTCCTTCTGTTCCTCTTTTGAACAAATTGTGAAGAAGATGAATTTTGCAGTATGAGATACTACCTTGCGACACTTTTTAGGTGCAACAATAGTTGGAACTACCTCTGGTATTCTGTAGAGATGACCCCCCAAAGTAACAATGACACTACAGGGTCGACACTCATAAACAAGATGGCGTCTCCACATATATGGTTGGCCCAAGAGAACATCACAAACATCCAGTGGGGTAACATCACATAATACCTCATCCTTGAAGGGTTGGATTCCATATGATAATCGAGACTATTGGTTGACAAAAAGCTCTCGTCCTTGCTGAAGCCACTCGATGTTGTATGGCTGCGGGTGTGGTGTTGTCGGTAATCCCAACTGTTTGACGACCTCTACTGAGATGAGGTTTCTATGGCTTCCCCTATCAACAATAAAATGCAGCGGGGTCCCGTTCACCCACTTCTGTGAATGGAAAAGGTGCTCCCCCTCTTCAGGATCTATTGGTTCTTCTGGTTGAATTGTTGCAGTCACGACAATAACAGTGGGGTTTGCGGCAATGATCTGTCCTTTACCAGTATTTTCAGAATTAGATTCTGAATTAGGGTTTGGATCCTTGTCTTTGATCTCAGACACCAATGAATTTTTTGAGTGACATTCATCGGTGTTGTACCAAAGGCTTTTGTGGAAATCACACGATTTTCCGGTGTCCTTCTTTGTGTTTTCGTGACCCTTTTTTTCCTGTGTCTTGGACTGGTTTTCGGGAGACTGTTTGTTAGAGATGTCTTTGTGATACTTTGGTTGTTGCAGATTTGCAGACCCAAATTTTTCGTTTGTTCTGGTGATTAAATTTCTGCTCAATTTTAACAGCATATCGATAAACAACACCGAGTGATGAGATGTCCAGAAAATCCATTTCAGTCTGGATGTATCTGTGTAGAGCCCCATGGTATTTCAGAAGCAAATGTCGCTTGGAGTCTTAGATACCCAGCTTGGTGCGCAAGGTATGGAAGGTATTGGTGAACTCCAGAACTGCTTGTCCCCTCTCTTGCCGCAGTGTGGTCCATCTCATGTACTGGTCCTCATAGTTGTCAACATGGTAATACTGTTCCTTTACCGTATCCACAAAAAAATCCCAAGAGGTATCAATCCCATATATTCCAGACTCCTCTATGGAGCTTTGTTCCGAGTAAGTTTCCCACCAATGTTTGACATGAGGGAGAGCTTTAAGGAGTGCGAAGGTGATATTTTCTTTGTCGGAAAAATTGTGAACATAAAAATAACCTTCTAGCAGAGTTAACCATTTTTCTAGGGCTTCTGCATCTATCTATCCTTCAAATACAGGAATATCAAAATTAACTTGTACCTTGAAAAGCGAGGTGCCTCCAAAGTGGCCACTTGATGAATATTCTCTTGATTCTATTGACAGCTGTTTAAGGATGAGGGTAAAATTCTCCATCATTTCATCCCTCTGTCGTGTGAGAGCTTGCTCAAGCAACAGATTGATAGGATCGTCTGCTCCGTCGTTTTTCTTTTTTTCCGCAATTGAAGGTTTCTTAGGTGTGTGAGAGTGATTGTCTTCAAGAGAGACAAGCTCAAGACCCAAATTTCTATACTCGAACCTCGTTGGGGACATGCACTGAAAAAATGATCAAGAGCAGGCTACTCTGATACCACTGATCCGTATTATTTTCGGCACAGAATGAGAGCGAAGATATAATAAGGAAATGTACAGAGATATCGCGTATATCCAATAATATAATAGAAATATATAAGATATGCAACCATAAACACAGAGATACATTAATTCATGATTTCTATTAATGAAAGAAATGTACAGAGTCTGTAAAAATACATAGTGAAAGACTCGCTAGAATGGTGGCAGCTTATCTCTGAGAAGAGATGTGACCAGCACTCGCATTCGAAAGAAGATGATTACAATGAGGCTCTGAAGGCCTTTTTACCATAAAAAGGAATTTCAAAAACATTAGACATCCAAAAACCTAACGCTAGGAGATGAAGCACCAAAAGTCATGTGGGCCCCGTTTGGGTAAGTTAGTACATCAACTTCCCGGGGTTGTAACTTTTGCATACGATCTCTGTTTTAGGCGTATGATATCTCGTTGGAAAGGTATCGTCAAGTAGATTCATTTTTTGGGCTCAATTATTCATTTGCCTATAATTGAGATCCTCAGTCTCGAAAAATATTCATTTAGGCCCTCAAAATGGCCCTGAAAGTTAAAACCTACTAAAAATAGTAAATTGCCAAAATTGTCAGAAAACTGTTTTGAGCCAGTGGAAAAAGGTGGGTGGCCACCGATATCCACCTGGATCAATCCTCCCTCCTTAGGAATAAATTGTCTCCATTGCACTGAGTTCCCGCGGGAGAGGCAAAAGCGTTTGCTAGATCTACATCTGGGTGAGTTGCTTGTATTGCTAGAGACGTCGCGTTGCTTAGTTCATGGAAGTATGTCATGAACCTGTTGAAGCTGAGGTTGTTCAACGAGTCAAGATACACGAGAGGAAGGTGTGCAGAAGGAATCTTTGCGCTTTTCTGCAACCTTGTCCACCTGCTTTTGTTTGATAGAAGGTGCAAGGGGCGAGGCTGTAGTGGTTGCAGTGTCCTTCTGTTCCCCTTTTGAACAAATTGTGAAGAAGATGAATTTTGCAGTATGAGATACTACCTTATGACACTTTTTATGTGGAACAATAGTTGGAACTACCTCTGGTATTCTGTAGAGATGACCCCCCAAAGTAACAATGACACTACGGGGTTGAGACTCATAAACAACATGGCATCTCCACATATATGGTTGGCCCAAGAGAACATCATAGACATCGAGTGGGGTAACATCACATAATACCTCATCCTTGAAGGGTTGGATTCCGTATGACAATCGACTCTATTGGCTGACACGAAGATCGCGTCCTCAACAAAGACACCCGATGTTGTATGGTTGCGGGTGTGGTGTTGTCAACAATCCCAACTATTTGACGACCTCTGATGAGATGAGGTTTTTCTAGATTCTGCTATAAACAATAAAATGCAGCATGGTGACCTTCACCCAAATCTGTGAATGGAAAAGGCAGTCCTTCTCTTCAGGATTTGTTGGCTCTTCTGGTTGAATTGTTGCGGTCACGACAATAGCAGTGGGGTCTACGTCAATGATCTGTCCTTTACCAGTATTTTCAGAATCAGGGTTTGGCTCCTTGTCTTTGATCTCAGCCACTAATGACTGTTTCGAGCGACATTCATCGGTGTTGTGCTAGGGGATTTTTTGGAAATCACACCATTTTCCCGTGTCCTTATTTTTCTTCCCGTGACCCTTCTTTTCTTGTGTCTTGGACTATTTTTCAGGATACTGTTTGTTAGGGCCGTATTTGTCATACTTTGGTTGTTGCGAATTTTCAGACCCGAATTCTCGTTTGTTCTGGTGCTTAAATTTCTTCTTAATTTTAACATCATATCGATAAGTGGCACCGAGTGATGAGATGTCTAGAAAATCCATTTCAGTCTGGATGTATCTGTGTAGAGCCCCACGGTATTTCAGGAGCAAATGTCGCTCGGAGTCTTTGATACCCAGCTTGGTGTGCAAGGTATGGAAGGTATTGGTGAACTCGATAACTTATTGACCCCTCTCTTGCTGCAGTGTGGTCCATCTCATGTACTGATCCTCATAGTTGCCAACAGGGTAATACTTTTCCTTTACTACATCCACAAAAAAATCCCAAGTGGGATCGACCCCATATATTCCAGACTCCTCTGTAAAACTTTGCTCCCAATACGTTTCCCACCAATGTTTGACATGAGGGAGAGCTTTAAGGAATGTGAAGGTGATCTTTTCTTTGTCGAAAAAATTATGAACAGAGAAATAACCTTCTAGCAAAGTTAACTATTTTTCTAGGGCTTCTGCATCTATCTGTCCTTCAAATACAGGAATATCAAATTAACTTGTACCTTGAAAGGCGAGGTGCCTCCAAAGTGGACGCTTGATGAATATGCACCTGATGCTATCGGCAGGCGTTTAAGGATGTGGGAAAAATTCTCCATCATTTCGTCCCTCTGTCGCGTGAGAGCTTGCTCAAGCAACAGATTGATAGGATCGCCTGCTCCGTCGTTTTCCTTTTCTTCCACCATTGAATGTTTCTTGGGTGTGTGAGAGTGATTGTCTTCAAGAGAGACAATCTCGAGACCAAAATTTCTATACTCGGACCTCATCGGGGACATGCACTGAAAAAATGATCAAGAGCAGCCTGCTTTGATACCACTGATCCAGATTATTTTCGGCACGAAATGAGAGCGGAGATATAATAAATAAATGTACAGAGATATCGTGTATATCCAATAATATAACATAAATATATCAAATATGCAACCATAAACACAGAGATATAGTAATACACAATTTCTATTAATGAAAGAAATGTACATCGACTGTAAATATACAGAGTGAAAGACTCACTAGAATGGTGGCAGCTTATCTCTGAGAAGAGATGTGATGGCTACTCGCATTCGCAAGAAGATGATTACAATGAGGCTCTGAAGGCCTTTTTACAATAAAAAGGAATTCCAAAAACTTTAGACATCCAAAAACCTAACCCTAGGAGATGAAACGCCAAAAGTCATGTGGGCCCTGTTTGGGTAAGTTAGTACATCAACTTCCCAGGTTCGTAACGTTTGCATACGATCTCCGTTTTAGGTGTATGATAGATCATTGGAAAGGTATCATCACGGAGATTCAATTTTGGGGATAAATTATTCCTTTGGCTATCATTGAGAACCTAGGTCTCTAAAAACCTTCATTTAGGCCCTCAAAATAGCCCCGGAAGTTAAAACTTGCTAAAAATAGTAAATTGCCAAAATTGTCAGAAAATTATTTTGAGCCAGTCGGAAAAGGTGGGTGGCCACCGATATCCACCTGGATCAATCCTCCCTCCTTAGAAAGCAATGGTCTCCATTGTGCTGAGTTCCCTGGGGAGAGGGAAAAGCGTTTACTACATCTTCATCTGGGTACGTCACACTGCTTAGTTTGTGGAAGTCAGTCATGAACCTGTTGAAGTTGAGGCTGTTTAAAAAGTCGAGATACATGAGAGAAAGGTGTGCAAAAGGAATCTTTGTTCTTTTCTGCAACCTTGTCAACCTGCTTCTGTTGGATAGAAGGTGTAGGGGGTGAGGTTGTAGTGGTTGCAGTGTCCTTCTATTCCCGTTTTGAACAGATTGTGAAGAAGATGAATTTTGCAGTATGAGATACTACCTTGCGACACTTTTTAGGTGGAACAATAGTTGGAACTACCTCTGGTATTCTGTAGAGATGACCCCTCAAAGTAACAATGACACTACGGGGTCGAGACTCATAAACAACATGGCGTCTCCACATATATGGTTGGCCCAAGAGAACATTAGAGACATCCAGTGGGGTAACATCACATAATACCTCATCCTTGAAGGGTTGGATGTCGTATGACAATCGACTCTTTTGGCTGACATGGAGGTCTCATCCTTGCCGAAGCCACCCGATGTTGTATGGAAGCGGGTGTGGTGTTATAGACAATCCCAATTGTTTGACGACCTCTACTGAGATGAGGTTTTTCTGACTTCCACTATCAACAATAAAATGCAGCGCGGTCCCCTTCACCCACATTTGTGAATGGAAAAGGTCGTCCCCCTCTTCAGGATCTGTTGGTTCTTCTGGTTGAATTGCTCCGGTCGCGACATTATCAGTGGGGTCTGCGTCAATGATCCGTGCTTTACCTGTATTTTCAGAATCAGATTCTGAATCAAGGTTTGGCTCCTTGTCTTTGATTTCATCCACCAATGACTGTTTTGAGCGACATTCATCGGTGTTGTGCCAGGGTCTTTTGTTGAAATCACACCATTTTTAGGTGTCATTCTTTGTCTTTTCATGACCCTTCTTTTCATGTGTCTTGGAACTGTTTTCGGGAGATTGTTTGTTAGGGTCATCTTTGTCATACTTTGGTTATTGCGGATTTGCAGACCTGAATTCCCATTTGTTATGGTGCTTAAATTTCTGCTCAATTTTAACAGCATATTGATAAGCAGCACCGAGTGATGAGATGTCCAGAAAATCCATTTCAGTCTGGATGTATTTGTGTAAATCCCCATGATATTTCAGAACCAAATGTCGCTCGGAGTCTTTGATACCCAACTTGGTGCACAAGGTATGGAAGGTATTGATGAACTCCAGAACTACTTGGCCCCTCTCTTGCAACAGTGTGGTCCATCTTATGTACTGGTCCTCATAGTTGCCAACAGGGTAATACTGTTCCTTTACCGCATCCACAAAAAAATCCCAAGTGGGATCGACCCCATATATTTCAGACTCCTCTGTGGACTTTTTCTCTCAGTAATTTTCCCACCAATGTTTGACATGAGGGAGAGATTTAAGGAGTGTGAAGGTGATATTTTCGTTGTCGAAAAAATTGTGAACCGAGAAATAACCTTCTAGGAGAGTTAACCATTTTTCTAGGGCTTCTGCATCTATCTGTCCTTCAAATACAAGAATATAAAAATTAACTTGTACCTTGAAAGGTGAGGTGCCTCCAAAGTGGCCTCTTGATGAAGATGCGTCTGATGCTATCGACAGGCATTTAAGGATGCGGGTAAAATTCTCCTTCATTCCGTCCCTTTGTCGCGTTAGAGCTTGCTCAAGCAACAGATTGATAGGATCATCTGCTCGTTCGTTTTTCTTTTCTTCTGCCATTGAAGGTTTCTTGTGTGTGTGAGAGAGATTGTATTCAAGAGAGATAAGATCGAGACCCAAATTTATATACTTGGACCTCGTAGGGGACATGCACTAAAAAAATGATCAAGAGGAGCCTGCTTTGATACCACTAATCCGGATTATTTTCAGCATGAAATGAGAACGAAGATATAATAAATAAATGTACATAGATATCGCGTATATCCAATAATATAACTGAAATATATCAGATATGCAACCATAAACACTAAGATACAGTAATGCACGATTCTATTAATGAAATAAATGTACAGAGACTGTAAAAGAATAGAGTGAAAGACTCGCTAGAATGGTGAAAACTTATCTCTGAAAATAGATGTGACGGCTACTCGCATTCGCAAGAAGATGATTACAATGAGGTTCTGAAGGTATTTTTACAATAAACATGAATGCCAAAATCTTTAAACATCCAAAAACCTAACCCTAGGAGTTGAAGCGCCAAAAGTCATGTGGGCCTCATTTGGGTAAGTTAGTATATCAACTTCCCGGGGTCGTAACTTTTGCATACGATCTCCGTTTTAGGCGTATGATAGCTCGTTGGAAAGGTATCATCGAGGAGATTCATTTTTGGGGGTAAATCATTCTTTTGGATATAATTGAGAACCTCAGTCTCGAAAAACCTTCATTTAGACCCTCAAAATGGGCCTGAAAGTTAAAACCTGCTAAAAATAGTAAATTGCCAAAATTGTCAAAAAACCGTTTTGAGCCAGTCGAAAAAGGTGGGTGGCCACCGATATCCACCTGGATCAATCCTCCCTCCATAGGAAGAAATGGTATCCATTGCGCTGATTTCCCAGGGGAGAGGGAAAAGCGTTTTCTAGATCTGCATCTGGGTGAGCTGCTTGTATTGCTAGAGATGTCGCGCTGCTTAGTTTGTGGAAGTCTATCATGAACTTGTTGAAGCTGAGGCTGTTCAACAAGTGAAGATACATGAGAGGAAGGTGTGCAGAAGGAATCTTTGTGCTTTTCTACAACCTTGTTGACCTACTTCTGTTGGATAGAAGGTGCAGGGGGCGAGGCTGTAGTGGTTGCAGTGTTCTTCTATTCCCCTTTTGAACAGATTATGAAGAAGACGAATTTTACAGTATGAGATACTACCTTGCGACTCTTTTTAGGTGGAACAATAGTTGGAAATACCTCTGGTATTCTGTAGAGATGACTCCCCAAAGTAATAATGACACTACGGAGTCGAGACTCATAAACAACATTGCGTCTACACATATATGGTTGGCCCAAGAGAACATCACAGACATCCAGTGGGGTAACATCACATAATACCTCATCCTTGAAGGGTTGGATGCCGTATGACAATCGACACTATTGGCTGACAGAAAGACCTCGTCCTTGCCGAAGCCACCCGATGTTGTATGGCTACGGGTGTGGTGTTGTCGACAATCCCAACTGTTTGACGACCTCTATTGAGATGAGGTTTCTATGGCTTCCGCTATCAATAATAAAATGCAACGAGGTCCCTTTCACCCACATCTGTGAATGGAAAAGGCAATCCTCGTCTTCAGGATCTATTGGTTCTTTTGGTTGAATTGCTGCGGTCGCGACAATAGAAGTGAGGTCTGCGTCAATGATCTATCCTTTACCAATATTTTCAGAATCAGATTCTTAGTCAGGGTTTGGCTCCTTGTCTTTGATCTCGGCCACCAATGATTGTTTTGAGAGACATTCATGAGTGTTGTGCTAGGAGATTTTGTGGAAATCGCACCATTTTCTGGTGTCCTTCTTTGTCTTCCTATGACCCTTCTTTTTCTTTGTCTTGGACTCGTTTTCGGGAGACTGTTTATTAGAGTCATATTTGTTATACTTTGGTTGTTTTAGATTTGAAGACCTGAATTCCCATTTGTTCTGGTGCTTAAATTTCTGCTCAATTTTAACAACATATCGATAAGCAACACCGAGTGATGAGATGTCCAGAAAATCTATTTCATTCTAGATGTATCTGTTTAGAGCCCCATGGTATTTCAGAACCAAATGTCGCTTGGAGTCTTAGATACCCAGCTTGGTGCACAAGGTATGGAAGGTATTAGTGAACTCCAAAACTTCTTGGCCCCTCTCTTTCCGCAGTGTGGTCCATGTCATGTACTAGTCCTCATAGTTGCCAATAGGGCAATACTATTGCTTTACCACATCCACAAAAAATCCCAGGTGGGATCAACCCCATATATTCCAGACACCTCTGTGGAGCTTTCTTCCCAGTAAGTTTCCCACCAATGTTTGACATGAGGGAGAGATTTAAGGAGTGCGAAGGTGATCTCTTCTTTGTCGAAAAAATTGTGAACAAAGAAATAACCTTCTAGCAGAGTTAACCATTTTTCTAGGGCTTCTGCATCTATTTGTCTTTCAAATACAGGAATATCAAAATTAACTTGTACCTTGAAAGGCGAGGTGCCTCCAAAGTGACCACTTGATGAATATGCACCTGCTGCTATTGACAGGCGTTTAAGGATGTGGGAAAAATTCTCCATCATTTCATCTCTCTGTCGCGTGAGAGCTTGCTCAAGCAACAGATTGATAGGATCGTCTGCTCCATTGTTTTTCTTTTATTCCGCCATTGAAGGTTTCTTGGGTGTGTGAGAGTGATTGTATTCAAGAGAGACAAGTTCGAGACAAAAATTTATATACTCGGACATCGTCAGCGACATGCACTGAAAAAATGATCAAGAGCAACCTGCTCTGATACCACTGATCCGTATTATTTTCAGCACAGAATGAGAGCGGAGATATAATAAATAAATGTACAGAGATATCATGTATATCCAATAATATAATAGAAATATATCATATACTCAACCATAAACATAGAGATACAGTAATGCATGATTTCTATTAATGAAAGAAATGTACAGAGACTGTAAAAATATAGAGTGAAAGACTCGCTAGAATGGTGGCAACTTATCTATGAGAAGATATGTGACGGCTACTCGCATTCGCAAGAAGATGATTACAATGAGGCTCTGAAGGCCTTTTTACAATAAACAGGAATGCCCAAAACCTTAGACATCCAAAAACCTAACCCTAGGAGATGAAGCGCCAAAAGTCATGTGGGCCCCGTTTAAGTAAGTTAGCACATCAACTTCCTGAGGTCGTAACTTTTGCATACGATCTCCGTTTTAAGCGTATAATAGCTCATTGGAAAGGTATCGTTGAGGAGATTCATTTTTGTGGCTCAATTATTCCTTTGACAATCATTAATAAACTCAGTCTCTAAAAACCTTCATTTAGGCCCTTAAAATGGCCTCGGAAGTTAAAACCTGCTAAAAATAGTAAATTGCCAAAATTACCAGAAAACTATTTTGAGCCAGTTGGAAAAGGTGGGTGGCCACCGATATCCACCTGGATCAATCCTCCCTCCTTAGGAAGCACTGGTATTTATTGCGTTGAGTTCCCGGGGGAGAGGGAAAAGTGTTTGCTAGATCTGCATCTGGGTGAGCTACTTGTATTGCTAGAGACGTCATGCTTCTTAGTTTGTGGAAGTATATCATGAACCTGTTGAAGATGAGGCTGTTCAAAAAGTCCATATGCATGAGAGGAAGGTGTGGAGAAGGAATCATTGTGATTTTCTGCAACCTTGTCGACCTGCTTCTATTGGATAGAAGGTGCAGGGGGAAAGGTTGTAGTGGTTGCAGTGTCCTTCTGTTCCTCTTTTGAACAAATTTTGAAGAAGATGAATTTTGCAGTATGAGATACTACCTTGCGACACTTTTTAGGTGAAACAATAGTTGGAACTACCTCTGGTATTCTGTAGAGATGACCCCCCAAAGTAACAATGACACTACAGGGTCGAGACTCACAAACAAGATGGCGTCTCCACATATATGGTTGGCCCAAGAGAACATCATAGACATCCAGTGGGGTAACATCACATAATACCTCATCCTTGAAGGGTTGGATTCCATATGACAATCAAGACTATTGGATGACACAAAGCTCTCGTCCTTGCTGAAGCCACTCGATGTTGTATGGCTGCGGGTGTGGTGTTGTCGACAATCCCAACTATTTGACGACCCCTGCTGAGATGAGGTTTCTATGGATTCCACTATCAACAATAAAATGCAGCGTGGTCCTGTTCACCCACATTTGTGAATGGAAAAGGTGCTCCTCCTCTTCAGGATCTATTGGTTCTTCTTGTTGAATTGTTGCGGTCGCGACAATAGCAGGGGGGTCTGCATCAATGATCTGTCCTTTACCAGTATTTTCAGAATTAGATTCTGAATCAGGGTTTGGCTACTTGTCTTTGATCTCGGACGCCAATGACTTTTTTGAGTGACATTCATCGGTGTTGTACTATAGTATTTTTTGGAAATCACACGATTTTCCGGTGTCCTTCTTTGTCTTTTCGTGACCCTTCTTTTCCTATGTCTTGGATTGGTTTTTGGGAGACTGTTTGTTAGAGATGTCTTTGTGATACTTTGGTTGTTGCGGATTTGCAGACCCAAATTTTTCGTTTGTTCTGGTGATTAAATTTCTGCTCAATTTTAACAGCATATCGATAAGCAACACCGAGTGATGAGATGTCCAGAAAATCCATTTCAGTCTGGATGTATCTGTATAGAGACCCATAGTATTTCAGAACCAAATGTTGCTTGGAGTCTTAGATGCCCATCTTGGTGCGCAAGGTATGGAAGGTATTGGTGAACTCCAGAACTGCTTGTTCCCTCTCTTGCCGCAGTGTGGTCCATCTCATGTACTGGTCCTCATAGTTGTCAACAGGGTAATACTGTTCCTTTACCGTATCCACAAAAAAATCCCAAGAGGTATCAACCCCAAATATTCTAGACTCCTCTATGGAGCTTTGTTCCCAGTAAGTTTCCCACCAATGTTTGACATGAGGGAGAGCTTTAGGGAGTGCGAAGGTGATATTTTCTTTGTCGAAAAAATTGTGAACATAGAAATAACCTTCTAGCAGAGTTAACCATTTTTCTAGGGCTTCTGCATCTATCTATCCTTCAAATATAGGAATATCAAAATTAACTTGTACCTTGAAAGGCGAGGTGCCTCCAAAGTGGCCACTTGATGAATATTCTCTTGATGCTATCGACAGCCGTTTAAGGATGAGGGTAAAATTCTCCATCATTTCGTCCCTCTGTCGTGTGAGAGCTTGCTCAAGCAACAGATTGATAGGATCGTCTGCTCCGTCGTTTTTCTTTTTTTCCGCAATTGAAGGTTTCTTAGGTGTGTGAGAGCGATTGTCTTCAAGAGAGACAAGCTCGAGACCCAAATTGCTATACTCAGACCTTGTTGGGGACATGCATTGAAAAAATGATCAAGAGCAACCTGCTCTGATACCACTGATCCGTATTATTTTTGGCACAGAATGAGAGAGGAGATATAATAAGGAAATGTACAGAGATATCGCGTATATCCAATAATATAATAGAAATATAAAAGATATGAAACCATAAACACAGAGATACATTAATGCACGATTTCTATTAATGAAAGAAATGTACAGAGACTGTAAAAATATAGAGTGAAAGACTCGCTAGAATGGTGGCATCTTATCTCTAAGAAGAGATGTGACGGCTACTCGCATTCGCAAGAAGATGATTACAATGAGGCTCTGAAGGTCTTTTTACCATAAAAAGGAATTCCAAAAACCTTAGACATCCAAAAACCTATTGGTATGAGATGAAGCACCAAAATTCATGTGGGCCTCGTTTGGGTAAGTTAGTACATCAATTTCCCGGGGTTGTAACTTTTGCATACGATCTCCATTTTAGGCATATGATAGCTTGTTGGAAAGGTATCGTCGAGTAGATTCATTTTTGGGGATAAATTATTCCTTTGGATATCATTGAAAACCTCAGTCTCAAAAAATCTTCATTTAGGCCCTCAAAATGGCCCTGAAAGTTAAAACCTGCTAAAAATAGTAAATTGCCAAAATTGCCAGAAAACTGTTTTGAGCCAGTCGAAAAAGGTGGTTGGTCACCGATATCCACCTGGATCAATCCTCCCTCCTTAGGAATCAATTGTCTCCATTGCAATGAGTTATCGGGGGAGAGGGAAAAGCGTTTTCTAGATCTGCATCTAGGTGAGCTGCTTGTATTGCTAGAGACGTCGCGTTGCTTTGTTTGTGGAAGTCTGTCATGAACCTGTTGAAGCTGAGGCTATTCAACAAGTCGAGATACACGAGAGGAAGGTGTGCAGAAGGAATCTTTGCGCTTTTCTGCAACCTTGTCCACCTGCTTTTTTTGGATAGAAGGTGCAGGGGGCGAGGCTGTAGTGGTTGCAGTGTCCTTCTGTTCCCCTTTTGAACAAATTGTGAAGAAGATGAATTTTGCATTATGAGATACTACCTTGTGACACTTTTTAGGTGGAACAATAGTTGGAACTACCTCTGGTATTCTGTAGAGATGACCCCCCAAAGTAACAATGACACTACAGGGTTGAGACTCATAAACAACATGGCGTCTCCACATATATGGTTGGCCCAAGAGAACATCATAGACATCCAGTGGGGTAACATCACATAATACGTCATCCTTGAAGGGTTGGATGCCGTATGAAAATCGACACTATTGGCTGACACGGAGATCTCGTCCTCACCAAAGACACCCGATGTTGTATGGTTGCAGGTGTGGTGTTGTCGACAATCCCAACTGTTTGACGACCTCTGATGAGATGAGGTTTTTCTAGATTCTGCTATCAACAATAAAATGCAGCATGGTGGCCTTCACCCACATATGTGAATGGAAAAGGCACTCCCCCTCTTATTCTTCTGGTTGAATTGCTGCGGTCACGACAATAGCAGTGGGGTCTACGTCAATGATCTGTCCTTTACCAGTATTTTTAGAATCAGAGTTTGGCTCCTTGTCTTTGATCTCGACCACCAATGACTGTTTTGAGCGACATTCATCGGTGTTGTGCTAGGGGATTTTTTGGAAATCACACCATTTTCCTGTGTCCTTCTTTTTCTTCCCGTGACCCTTCTTTTCTTGTGTCTTGGACTTTTTTTTAGGATACTGTTTGTTAGGGCCGTATTTGTCATACTTTGGTTGTTGTGAATTTTCAGACCCGAATTCCCGTTTGTTCTGGTGCTTAAATTTATTCTCAATTTTAACATCATATCGAAAAGCGACACCGAGTGATGAGATGTCCAGAAAATCCATTTCAGTCTGGATGTATCTGTGTAGAGCCCCACGGTATTTCAGGAGCAAATGTCGCTCGGAGTCTTTGATACCCAGCTTGGTGTGCAAGGTATGGAAGGTATTGGTGAACTCGAGAACTTATTGACCCCTCTCTTGCTGCAGTGTGGTCCATCTCATGTATTGATCCTCATAGTTGCCAACAGGGTAATACTTTTCCTTTACTACATCCACAAAAAAATCCCAAGTGGGATCGGCCCCATATATTCCAGACTCCTCTGTAAAACTTTGCTCCCAATACGTTTCCCACCAATGTTTGACATGAGGGAGAGATTTAAGGAATGTGAAGGTGATCTTTTCTTTGTCGAAAAAATTGTGAACAGAGAAATAACCTTCTAGCAAAGTTAACTATTTTTCTAAGGCTTCTGCATCTATCTGTCCTTCAAATACAGGAATATCAAAATTAACTTGTACCTTGAAAGGCGAGGTGCCTACAAATTGGTCTCTTGATGAAGATGCGCCTGATGCTATTGGCAGGCGTTTAAGGATGTGGGAAAAATTCTCCATCATTTCGTCGCTATGTCGCGTGAGAGCTTGCTCAAGCGACAGATTGATAGGATCGTCTGCTCCGTCGTTTTCCTTTTCTTCCGCCATTGAATGTTTCTTGGGTGTGTGAGAGTGATTGTCTTCAAGAGAGACAATATCAAGACCAAAATTTCTATACTCGGACCTCATCAGGGACATGCACTGAAAAAATGATCAAGAGCAGCCTGCTTTGATACCACTGATCCAGATTATTTTCAGCACAAAATGACCCTTTTTAGGTGGAACAATAGTTGGAACTACCTCTGGTATTCTGTAGATATGACCCCCCAAAGTAACAATGACACTACGAGGTCGAGACTCATAAACAACATGGCGTCTCCACATATATGGTTGGCCCAAGAGAACATCACAGACATCCAGTGGGGTAACATCAAATAATACCTCATCCTTGAAGGGTTGGATGTCGTATGACAATCGACTCTTTTGGCTGACACGGAGATCTCATCCTTGTCGAAGCCAGCCGATGTTGTATGGCAGTGGGTGTGGTTTTATAGACAATCCCAACTGTTTGATGACCTCTACTGAGATGAGTTTTTTCTGACTTCCACTATCAACAATAAAATGCAGCGCGGTCCCCTTCACCCACATCTGTGAATGGAAAAGGTGCTCCCCCTCTTCAGGATCTGTTGGTTCTTCTGGTTGAATTGTTCTGGTCGCGACAATATCAGTGGGGTCTGCATCAATGATCTGTCCTTTACCAATATTTTCAGAATCAGATTCTGAATCAAGGTTTGGCTCCTTGTCTTTGATTTAAGCCACCAATGACTGTTTTGAGCGACATTCATCGGTGTTGTGCCAGGGTCTTTTGTTGAAATCACACCATTTTTCGGTGTCCTTCTTTGTCTTCTTGTGACCCTTCTTTTCATGTGTCTTGGACTAGTTTTCGGGAGACTGTTTGTTAGGTTCATCTTTGTCATACTTTGGTTATTACGGATTTGAAGACCTGAATTCCCGTTTATTATGGTGCTTAAATTTCTTCTCAATTTTAACAGCATATCGATAAGCAGCATCGAGTGATGAGATGTCCAGAAAATCCATTTCAGTCTGGATGTATCTGTGTAAAGCCCCACGATATTTCAGAACCAAATGTCGCTCGGAGTCTTTGATACCCAACTTGGTGTGCGAGGTATGGAAGGTATTGGTGAACTCCAGAACTGCTTGGCCCCTCTCTTGCCACAATGTGGTCCATCTCATGTATTGGTCCTCATAGTTGCCAACAGGGTAATACTGTTCCATTTCCACATCCACAAAAAAATCCCAAGTGGGATCACCCCATATATTTCAGTCTCCTCGGTGGAATTTTTCTCCCAGTAAGTTTCCCACCAATGTTTGACATGAGGGAGGGCTTTAAGGAGTGTGAAGGTGATCTTTTCATTGTCGGAAAAATTGTGAACCGAGAAATAACCTTCTAGGAGAGTTAACCATTTTTCTAGGGCTTCTGCATCTATCTGTCCTTCAAATACAAGAATATCAAAATTAAATTGTACCTTGAAAGGTGAGGTGCCTCCAAAGTGTCCTCTTGATGAAGATGCGCCTGATGCTATCGACAGGCGTTTAAGGATGCGGGTAAAATTCTCCATCATTTCGTCCCTTTGTCGCGTTAGAGCTTGCTCAAACAACAGATTGATAGGATCGTCTACTCGGTCATTTTTCTTTTCTTATGCCATTAAAGGTTTCTTGGGTGTGTGAGAGAGATTGTATTCACGAGAGACAAGATCGAGACCCAAATTTCTATACTTGGACCTCGTCGGGGACATGCACTTAAAAAATTATCAAGAGTAGCCTGCTCTGATACCACTAATCCAGATTATTTTCAGCATGAAATGAGAGCGGAGATATAATAAAGAAATGTACAGAGATATCGCGTATATCCAATAATATAACTGAAATATATCAGATATGTAACCATAAACACTAAGATACAATAATACTCGATTTTATTAATGAAATAAATGTACAGAGACTGTAAAAAAATAGAGTGAAAAACTCGCTAGAATGGTGACAACTTATCTCTGAAAAGAGATGTGACAGCTACTCGCATTCGCAAGAAGATGATTACAATGAGGTTCTGAAGGTATTTTTACAATAAACAGGAATGCCAAAATCTTTAGACATCCAAAAACCTAACCCTAGGAGTTGAAGCGCCAAAAGTCATCTGGGCCTTGTTTGGGTAAGTTAGTATATCAACTTCCCGGGGTCGTAACTTTTACATACGATCTCCGTTTTAGGCGTATGATAGCTCGTTGGAAAGGTATCATTGAGGAGATTAAGTTTTGGGGGTAAATCATTCTTTTGGCTATAATTGAGAACCTCAGTCTCGAAAAAACTTCATTTGGGCCCTCAAAATGGCCGTGGAAGTTAAAACCTGCTAAAAATAGTAAATTGCCAAAATTGTCAGAAAACTGTTTTGAGCCAATGGAAAAAGGTGGGTGGCCACCGATATCCACCTGGATCAATCCTCCCTCCATAGGATGCAATTGTCTCCATTGCGCTGAGTTCCCAGGGGAGAGGGAAAAGCGTTTGCTAAATCTGCATCTGGGTGAGCTGCTTGTGTTGCTAGAGACGTCGTGTTGCTTAGTTTGTGGAAGTCTATCATGAACTTGCTGAAGCTGAGGTTGTTCAATAAGTCAAGATACATGAGAGGAAGGTGTGCAGAAGGAATCTTTGTGCTTTTCTGCAACCTTGTTGACCTGCTTCTGTTGGATAGAAGGTGCAGGGGGCGAGGCTGTAGTGGTTGTAGTGTTCTTCTGTTCCCCTTTTGAACAGATTGTGAAGAAGATGAATTTTATAGTATGAGATACTACCTTGCGACTCTTTTTAGCTGGAACAATAGTTGGAACTACCTCTGGTATTCTGTAGAGATGAATCCCCAAAGTAATAATGACACTACGGAGTCGAGACTCATAAACAACATTGCGTCTACACATATATGGTTGGCCCAAGAGAACATCACTGACATCCAATGGGGTAACATCACATAATACCTCATCCTTGAAGGGTTGGATGCCGTATGACAATCGACACTATTGGTTGACACAAAGATCGCGTCCTGGCATAAGCCACCCGATGTTGTATGGCTACGGGTGTGGTGTTGTCGACAATACCAACTGTTTGACGAACTCTGTTGAGATGAGGTTTCTATGGCTTCCGCTATCAATAATAAAATGCAGCGGGGTCCCCTTCACCCACATCTGTGAATGGAAAAGGCACTCCCTGTCTTCAGGATCTATTGGTTCTTCTGGTTGAATTGTTGCAGTCATGAAAATAGTAGTGGGGTCTGCGTCAATGATCTATCCTTTACCAATATTTTCAGAATCAGATTCTTAGTCAGGGTTTGGCTCCTTGTCTTTGATCTCGGCCACCAATGATTGTTTTGAGAGACATTCATCAGTGTTGTGCTAGGGGATTTTGTGGAAATCACACCATTTTCTGGTGTCCTTCTTTGTCTTCCTATGACCCTTCTTTTTCTTTGTCTTGGACTAGTTTTTGGGAGACTGTTTATTAGAGTCATCTTTGTCATACTTTGGTTGTTGCAGATTTGAAGACCTGAATTCCCGTTTGTTCTAGTGCTTAAATTTCTGCTCAATTTTAACAACATTTCAATAAGCAACACCGAGTGATGAGATGTCCATAAAATCCATTTCATTCTAGATGTATCTGTTTAGAGCCCCATGGTATTTTAGAACCAAATTCCGCTTGGAGTCTTAGATACCCAGCTTGGTGCACAAGGTATGGAAGGTATTAGTGAACTCTGAAAATTCTTGGCCCCTCTCTTGCCGCAGTGTGGTCCATCTCATGTACTAGTCCTCATAGTTTCCAACAGGGAAATACTATTGCTTTACCACATCCACAAAAAAATTCCAAGTGGGATCAACCCCATATATTCCAGACTCCTCTGCGGAACTTTGTTCCCAGTAAGTTTCCCACCAATGTTTGACATGAGGGAGATCTTTAAGGAGTGCGAAGGTGATCTCTTCTTTGTCGGAAAAATTGTGAACAAAGAAATAACCTTCTAGCAGAGTTAACCATTTTTCTAGGGCTTCTGCATCTATTTGTCCCTCAAATACAGGAATATCAAAATTAACTTGTACCTTGAAAGGCGAGGTGCCTCCAAAGTGGCCACTTGATGAAGATGCACCTGATGCTATCGACAGGCATTTAAGGATGTGGGAAAAATTCTCCATCATTTTGTCTCTCTGTTGCGTGAGAGCTTGCGCAAGCAACAGATTGATAGGATCGTCTGCTCCGTTGTTTTTCTTTTCTTCCGCCATTGAAGGTTTCTTGGGTGTGTGAGAGTGATTTTCTTCAAGAGACACAAGTTCGAGACCAAAATTTCTACACTCGAACATCGTCGACGACATGCACTGAAAAAATGATCAAGAGCAACCTGCTCTGATACCACTGATCCGTATTATTTTCAGCACAGAATGAGAGCGGAGATATAATAAATAAGTGTACAGAGATATCACGTATATCCAATAATGTAATAGAAATATATCAGATATGCAACCATAAACACAGAGATACAGTAATGCATGATTTCTATTAATGAAAGAAATGTACAGAGACTGTAAAAATATAGAGTGAAAGACTCGCTAGAATGGTACCAGCATATCTCTGAGAAGAGATGTGACGGCTACTCGCATTCGCAAGAAGATGATTACAATGAGGCTCTGAAGGCATTTATACAATAAACAGGAATGGCAAAAACCTTAGACATCCAAAAACCTAACCCTAGGAGATGAAGCGCCAAAAGTCATGTGGGCCCCGTTTGGGTAAGTTAGTACATCAACTTCCTGGGGTCGTAACTTTTGCATACGATCTCCGTTTTAAGCGTATGATAGCTCATTGGAAAGGTATCATTGAGGAGATTCATTTTTGGGGCTCAATTATTCCTTTGAAAATCATTAAGAACCTCAGTCTCTAAAATCCTTCATTTAGGCCCTCAAAATGGCCTCGGAAGTTAAAACCTGCTAAAAATAGTAAATTGCCAAAATTGCCAGAAAACTATTTTGAGCCAGTCGGAAAAGGTGGGTGGCCACCGATATCCACCTGGATCAATCCTCCCTCTTTAGGAAGCAATGGTCTCCATTGCGTTGAGTTCCCGAGGGAGAGGGAAAAGTGTTTGCTAGATCTGCATCTAGATGAGTTGTCTTGTATTGCTAGAGACGTCATGCTTCTTAGTTTGTGGAAGTCTATCATGAACATGTTGAAGATGAGGCTTTTCAACAAGTCAATATACATGAGAGGAAGGTGTGGAGAAGGAATCTTTGTGATTTTATGCAACCTTGTCGACCTTCTTCTATTGGATAGAAGGTGCAGGGGGCGAGGTTGTAGTGGTTGTAGTGTCCTTCTGTTCCTCTTTTGAACAAATTGTGAAGAAGATGAATTTTGCAGTATGAGATACTACCTTGAGACACTTTTTAGGTGCAACAATAGCTGGAACTACCTCTGGTATTCTGTAGAGATGACCCCCCAAAGTAACAATGACAATACAGGGTCGAGACTCAAACAACATGGCGTCTCCACATATATGGTTGGCCCAAGAGAAGATCACAGACATCCAGTGGGGTAACATCACATAATACCTCATCCTTGAAGGGTTGGATTCCATATGACAATTGAGACTGTTGGCTGACACAAAGCTCTCGTCCTTGCTGAAGCCACTCGATGTTGTATGGCTGCGGGTGTGGTGTTGTTGACAATCCCAACTATTTGACGACCTCTACTGAGATGATGTTTCTATGGCTTCCACTATCAACAATAAAATGGAGCGGGGTCCCCTTCACCCACATTTGTGAATGGAAAATGTGCCCCCCCTCTTCAGGATCTATTGGTTCTTCTGGTTGAATTGTTGCGGTCGCGACAATAGCAGTGGGGTCTGCGTCAATGATTTTTCCTTTACCAGTATTTTCAGAATTAGATTTTGAATCAGGGTTTGGCTCCTTGTCTTTTATCTCAGACACCAATGAATTTTTTGAGTGACATTCATCGGTGTTGTACCAGAGGCTTTTTTGGAAATCACATGATTTTCTGGTGTCCTTCTTTGTCTTTTCGTGACCCTTCTTTTCCTGTGTCTTGGACTGGTTTTCGGGACACTGTTTGTTAGAGTTGTCTTTGTGATACTTTGGTTGTTGCGGATTTGTAGACCTAAATTTTTCGTTTGTTCTGGTGATTAAATTTCTGCTCAATTTTAACAACATATCGATAAGCAACACCGAGTGATGAGATGTCCAGAAAATCCATTTCAGTCTGGATGTATCTGTGTAGAGCCCCATGGTATTTCATAACCAAATGTCGCTTGGAGTCTTAGATACCCAACTTGGTGTGCAAGGTATGGAAGATATTGGTGAAATCCAGAACTGCATGTCCCCTCTCTTGCCGCAGTGTGGTCCATCTCACGTACTAGTCCTCATAGTTGTCAACAGGGTAATATTGTTCCTTTACCGTATCCACAAAAAATCAACCCCATATATTCCAGTCTCCTCTATGGAGCTTTGTTCCCAGTAAGTTTCCTACCAATGTTTGACATGAGGGAGAGCTTTAAGGAGTGCGAAGGTTATATTTTCTTTGTCGAAAAAATTGTGAACATAGACATAACCTTCTAGCAGAGTTAACCATTTTTCTAGGGCTTCTGCATCTATCTATCCTTCAAATACAGGAATATCAAAATTAACTTGTACCTTGAAAAGCGAGGTGCCTCCAAAGTGGCCACTTGATGAATATTCTCTTGATGCTATCTACAGTCGTTTAAGGATGAGGGTAAAATTCTCCATCATTTCATCCCTCTGTGGTGTGAGAGCTTTCTCAAGCAACAAATTGATAGGATCATCTGCTGCGTCATTTTTCTTTTTTTCCGAAATTGAAGGTTTCTTAGGTGTGTGAGAGAGATTGTCTTCAAGAGAGACAAGCTCGAGACCCAAATTGCTATACTTGGACCTCGTTGGGGACATGCACTGAAAAAATGATCAAGAGCAGCCTGCTATGATACCACTGATCCATATTATTTTCGGCACAGAATGAGAGCGGAGATATAATAAGGAAATGTACAGAGATATCGCATATATCCAATAATATAAAAGAAATATATAAGATATGCAACCATAAACACAGAGATACATTAATGCACGATTTCTATTAATGAAATAAATGTACAGAGACTGTAAAAATATAGAGTGAAAGACTCGCTAGAATGGTGGCAGCTTATCTCTGAGAAGAGATGTGACGGCTACTTGCATTCGCAAGAAGATGATTACAGTGAGGCTCTGAAGGTATTTTTACCATAAAAAGGAATTCCAAAAACCTTAGACATCCAAAAACCTAACGCTAGGAGATGAAGCACCAAAAGTCATGTGGGCCCCGTTTGGGTAAGTTAGTACATCAACTTCTCGGGGTTGTAACTTTTGCATACGATCTCCGTTTTAGGCGTATGATAGCTCGTTGGAAAGGTATCATCGAGTAGATTCATTTTTTGTTCTCAATTATTCATTTGGATATCATTAGGAACCTTAGTCTCGAAAAATCTTCATTTAGGCCCTCAAAATAGCCCTGAAAGTTAAAACCTACTAAAAATAGTAAATTGCCAAAATTGCCAGAAAATTGTTTTGAGACAGTCGAAAAAGGTGGGTGGCCACTGATATCCACCTTGACCAATCCTCCCTCCTTAGGAATCAATTGTCTCCATTGCACTGAGGTCCCGGGGGAGAGGGAAAAGCGTTTGCTAGATCTGCATATGGGTGAGCTGCTTGTATTGCTAGAGACGTCGCGTTGCTTAGTTTGTGGAAGTCTGTCATGAACCTGTTGAAGCTGAGGCTGTTCAACAAGTCAAGATACACGAGAGGAAGGTGTGCAGAAGGAATCTTTGCACTTTTCTGCAAATTTTTCCACCTTCTTTTGTTGGATAGAAGGTGCAGGGGGCGAGCCTGTAGTGGTTGCAGTGTCCTTTTATTCCCCTTTTGAACAAATTGTGAAGAAGATGAATTTTGCCGTATGAGATACTACCTTGTGACAATTTTTAGGTGGAACAATAGTTGGAACTACCTCTAGTATTCTGTAGAGATGATCCCTCAAAGTAACAATGACACTACGGGGTTGAGACTCATAAACAACATGGCGTCTCCACATATATGGTTGGCCCAAGAGAACATCATAGACATCCAGTGGGGTAACATCACATAATACCTCATCTTTGAAGGGTTGGATGCCGTATGACAATCGACACTATTGGATGACACGGAGATCTCGTCCTCACCAAATCCACCTGATGTTGTATGGTTGCGGGTGTGGTGTTGTCGACAATCCCAACTGTTTGACGACCTCTGATGAGATGGGGTTTTTCTAGATTCTGCTATCAATAATAAAATGCAGCATGGTGGCCTTCACCCACATATGTGAATGGAAAAGGCACTCCCCCTCTTCAAAATTTGTTGGCTCTTCTGGTTGAATTGTTGCGGTCACGACAATAGCAGTGGGGTCTCCGTCAATGATATGTCCTTTACTAGTATTTTCAAAATCAGGGTTTGGCTCCTTGTCTTTGATCTCAGCCACCAATGACTGTTTTGAGCGACATTCATCGGTGTTGTGCTAGGGGAGTTTTTGGAAATCACACCATTTTCCCGTGTCCTTCTTTTTCTTCCCATGACCCTTCTTTTTTTGTGTCTTGGAATGTTTTTCAGGATACTGTTTGTTAGGGCCGTATTTGTCATAGTTTGGTTGTTGCGAATTTGCAGACCCGAATACTTTGGATGTATCTGTGTAGAGCCCCACGGTATTTTAGGACCAAATGTCGCTCAGAGTCTTTGATACCCAGCTTGGTGTGCAAGGTATGGAAGGTATTGGTGAACTCCAGAACTTATTAGCACCTCTCTTGCCGTAGTGTGGTCCATCTCATGTACTGATCCTCATAGTTTCCAACAGGATAATACTTTTCCTTTACTACATCCACAAAAAAATCCCAAGTGGGATCGGCCCCATATATTCCAGACTCCTTTTTGGAACTTTGGTACCAGTAAGTTTCCCACCAATGTTTGACATGAGGGAGAGCTTTAAGGAATGTGAAGGTGATCTTTTCTTTGTCGAAAAAATTGTGAACATAGAAATAACCTTCTAGCAAAGGTAACTATTTTTCTAGGGCTTCTGCATCTATCTGTCCTTCAAATACAGGAATATCAAAATTAAATTGTACCTTGAAAGGCGAGGTGCATCCAAAGTGGTCGCTTGATGAAGATGCGCCTGATGCTATCAACGGGCATTTAAGGATGTGGGAAAAATTCTCCATCATTTCGTCCCTTTGTCGCGTGAGAGCTTGCTCAAGCAACATATTGATATGATCGTCTGATCCGTCGTTTTCCTTTTCTTCCACCATTGAATGTTTCTTGGGTGTGTGAGAGTGATTGTCTTCAAGAGAGACAATCTTGAGACCAAAATTTCTATACTCGGACCTCATCGGGGACATGCACTAAAAAAATGATCAAGAGCAGCCTGCTTTGATACCACTCATCCAGATTATTTTCGGCACGAAATGAGAGCGGAGATATAATAAATAAATGTACAGAGATATCGCGTATATCCAATAATATAACATAAATATATCAAATATGCAACCATAAACACAGATATATAGTAATACACAATTTCTATTAATGAAATAAATGTACATAGACTGTAAAAATACAGAGTGAAAGACTCACTAGAATGGTGGCAGCTTATCTCTGAGAAGAGATGTGATGGCTACTCGCATTCGCAAGAAGATGATTACAATGAGGCTCTGAAGGCATTTTTACAATAAAAGGGAATTCCAAAAACCTAACCCTAGGAGATGAAGCGCCAAAAGTCATGTGGGCCCCGTTTGGGTAAGTTAGTACATCAACTTCCCAGGGTCGTAACTTTTTCATACGATCTCCGTTTTAGGTGTATGATAGCTCATTGGAAAGGTATCATCATGGAGATTCATTTTTGGGGATAAATTATTCCTTTGGATATCATTGAGAACCTAGGTCTCTAAAAACCTTCATTTAGTCCCTCAAAATGGCCTCGGAAGTTAAAACTTGCTAAAAATAGTAAATTGCCAAAATTGCCAGAAAACTATTTTGAGCTAGTCGGAAAAGGTGGGTGGCCACCGATATCCACCTGGACCAATCATCCCTCCTTAGGAAGCAATGGTCTCCATTGCGCTGAGTTCCCTGGGGAGAGGGAAAAGCGTTTACTACATGTTTGCACCCAATTCGTCACTAGGTGAGCAAATTAAGAGTGCTTACATGCCCAGTTGGGCTTTGCTAGGCATGACAGCTGTAAGGTAAAAGGTTAGAAAGAGAAACAACAAAGCTATAAACCAAAATTAAACTAAAACAACTAAAAACTAAAAGCATATGATAAAATGAAAAATAGAGACAAATGGACCAATATCACCAATGTATAAACTGATCTGTTGATGAAATCCAAAGGCACAAAGAAGAAAGGGGACTTGGGTCCCTTCTTTCTCCAATGGAAGGCTCTTGAGGCCCTCACTTGATTGCTCTCCTTTACAATGAAAAGATGAAAATTTGGGTGAAAGAACTCCAAGCTTATTCACTCAAGAGAGGGGTGAATAGCTCTATGAAATTCAGCTTGTAATGTTTATTGCCAAAGAATGGGTCCTTAGCAATCTCAGCAGCATAACAGTATGAAGAATTCCTTGAGAAAATGGTGGTCATTCATGGTTTTTTATAGCCAAGCATTGGATCATTATGTAACCTCTTTAGAATGTGAAAAGGGGCTCTTTAGGGCACAATTAGGTCTTTGACCA
>ML784560.1:168290-242134 GCA_009831015.1 Picea engelmannii | reverse complement strand
ACGAAATGAGAGCGGAGATATAATAAAGAAATGTACAGAGATATCGCGTATATCCAATAATATAACAAAAATATATCAGATATGAAACCATAAACACAGAGATATAGTAATACATGATTTCTATTAATGAAAGAAATGTACAGAGACTATAAAAATACAGAGTGAAAGACTCGCTAGAATGGTGGCATCTTATCTCTGAGAAGAGATGTGACGGCTACTCGCATTCGGAAGAAGATGATTACAATGAAGATCTGAAGCCCTTTTTACAATAAACATGAATGGAAAAAACCTAACCCTAGGAGATGAAGCACCAAAATTTATGTGGGCCCCGTTTGGGTAAGTTAGTACATCAACTTCCCGGGGTCGTAACTTTTGCATGTGATTTCCGTTTTAGGCGGATGATAGCTCGTTGGAAAGGTATCGTCGAGGAGATTAATTTTTGGGGCTCAATTATTCCTTTGGCTATCATTGAGAACCTTTGTCTCGAATAACCTTCATTTAGGCCCTCAAAATGGCGCTAGAAGTTAAAACCTGCTAAAAATAGTAAATTGCCAAAATTGCCAGAAAATTGTTTTGAGCTAGTCGGAAAAGGTGGGTGGCCACCGATATCTACCTGGACCATAGTGGGAAACAATCTGTGGCAAGATGATCCAAATTTTAGAGTTCAATTTTGGTTTTCTGTCAGAGGTCCTTTTGGATGTTCCATTGGGGATGTCTAAGTTTGACTTTGGTCCAAAATTTCTGGATGAGATTTTGTAAAGAAAATGACTCTTTGGTGAATTGGAATGAAATAAAGGATTGCTTTATCTATCATCTATCTTGATTATCATCTTTGTGTATTTACTTCTATCTTTACATTTATTTCAACAATTGTTATATTCATAAAATTACATAAAAAGTGAATTTCCAGCCAGCTTTTTTATTGATAAAAGACTAGCCCAAGCACTTGTAATTAATACTTGTGAGTTAGGATGTTGTTTTTATTGGCTATAAACATAGGGCGATATTCTCGTCTATTTTTATTTAGCCAAGAAGAATCTGAAAATGTTTGAGTAAGATCATTTCATATATTTTCCTCAACATTTATTTGGCGACCATATTGGGGAGATCTTCGATATCTCTCTGGTTATTTTTTATACTTGATTTTCATCGATACATATTTATTTTCTGATATTGATTCTTTGACTGTTTTATTCTTAATGACTGTTCCTGTTGCAAGGCAGCCCAATATTGAGCCTGGTCTTCAAGATCAGACCAACATTGCTTTGAATCTGTTTAATACCATCTTAGACACTTCCAATACCCGTGCTGAGCTTAACCTTTCTTGGGAAACAATTGAATGAGATATTAGTTCTTAAGAACAATTGGAAGCTAGACGTAGAAAAACTAGAAATAAACAGTAAACCTTTTGTTTCTTCAAGTTTTGGCCTTTCTTTCATGTCCTTAGACTCTCATGCTTCTAGAAGAAGAAGAGGCTTGTCACCCGAAATCAATCCTATTGCTGAAATAGGAAGAAGAAACATTGTGTTATCTGCCCAACAAAGTGCTCTAAGGAGAAATTTATATGATTCGTCCAGTTCATATTTATTTCCCTCATCTATCATCCACAATATGGCATCTAGTGGTGGCTCTGGTGGCACAGGAAGTGCTGCATCTTCTAAATCTTCAATGTCATTGTTGATTGGTAGCTTATATAGCCACCATATTCCTGTCCAATCTAACACACATCCCACCAAAGTCATTAAAAAGTATGGGCTTTTTCAGTTCGAAGAAGATGCCACAACCACACCATGGCATGTGTCCTCTCCTCTTAACCTAGCACCTACTACTCGTCCACTTCCTAAATTTAAAGAGCATCTTCCTAGGTTTTCAGGAAATAACACCATCTCTACAAACGAACACCTAGTGGCATTTTCTAATGCTTGTCATAACATAGGGTATAATGACAATGATACTTGCATAAATTCCTTGGAAGGAAAGGCTTTGACCAACTTCTTTGACCTTCCCCCTAAGATTTTGTCTACTTGGGAGGAGTTAATCTATTGGTTTCGATCCACTTATGGGAAATCTAAAATCCCAGCCAAGAAGTTAAGGGAATACAATAATGCCACCTATAAGGATGGTGATACCATAAATTATTTCAACTTGCATTTCACCAAGTTATACAATCAAATCCATGAACTCATTCGCCCTCAGAACCAAGCCGCTTTCATGCATTACTACAATGCATTGCCTTCCCCCTACCGTCATAGGCTCAAGGAAAAATCCATTGATAATCTCGGTTCTGCTCTGCATGCTTGTTCAGAGTATGAAGAACAAATTGAAAGAATTGGCCTTCCCCAACGAGAATCAGTTAGAGAGATAGACATATCCACCCTTTTACAGCTAGTGCAGTATATGAACAATCGTATGATAACGTATGAGTGGAAATGAATTGTTTCTCCTCTCACCCCTGGAGCTTCATCCTCTTCTGCACCCCCCTTCAAAAATCCAGTTGAAAACAATTTTCAACCTAAATCTATCCTACCTCGAAGTTGGTGTAACTTTTGCGAGGAACACCGCGAAGAAACCACATGTGAGGTAAGAAGAGTGCCAGAGATAAGATCTTTGGAAAAATACCAGAATCTACTGTCGTTGTCCTAGATTTTGCAGAGCCAGAAGATGTCATAGTCATCAACACTAGGAACAGAGCATATGCTCCCAAGGGAAAATTTGATCCACCCCACAGTTCTTCTACCCCGAGCTCATCCTTAACCGCTGCTACTCTCTAGGTTCCTAAGGTTCCTGAGAGTCAAGGAATCACTCCTCCTCTTCCCTCTTCCAAATACAATATCTCTAATTAGTTGGCCAACATCATAGCAGATGAAACCCTTATAAACATGGTTGTCCTCCCTAAACAACATATGCATCTGAAACAATTCATGGAAGGAAAAGCTTCTGATGTAGCCAATCTTTCTGAAGAGGTAAACGATGAGGATTATTCTGTAAATAAAGTAGGTGTACATAAATTTAGATACCCTGTAAAAAATACCCCTTTTTATATTTCTGTAAAGATTATGGATAAGATTTCCCATTGTTGCCTCATTGATGGTGGTTCTAGCCCAAATGTGATGTCGAAGATTATTATGGAAGAGATAGGCTTGTCTTGTACAAATGAAAATTCTAGAAGCATGCTCTCCTATAATATTATAAAACAAAAAACCATAGGCGAGATTAAGGATGTGACCTTGGTTTTATGTGCTCATCCTGAGGTAACGACAACCCTCAACATTTAGGTAATTGATATGCTTGTAAGAAATTACTCAATTATCTTGGGAAGAGATTGGCAAGCCTTAACATGTGGATACCTCTCACTCGACGGGACACATTTATCCGTTCCTCAGAATGGTAAGAAAATTATAGTCCTTAGAGAGGGAAGAATTTCACCCAACATAGAGAGTGTTCCACAATCTAGCGCCAACTAAATCAAAGAGGACCTAGGAGTGTATTCCATATTTTCTGAAGAGGATAATATTCCTTTGGAAAAAATTAATTTAGATGATGATATGTGGCATATGCATTTTAATGGTTCACTCTCTAATGAAGGTAATGGGGCTGGCATTATCTTGGTTTCCCCTGCAAAAAAAAATCATAATCTATCTTACAGGTTAGAGTTTTCTTGTACAAACAATGTCACTAAGTTCGAAGATTTATTATTAGGCATTGAAAACTCCCTTAATCTTGGTTGTGGTCACCTTTCAGGTTTTGGAGATTTTGAGCTTGTTGTGAACTTGATACGTAAAATGTGCTCTCCTATCAACAAGATTATGGAATGATACTCCCAAACTGTTTGGGCGTTTATCTCGAACCTTATATATTTCAACATCACTCATGTTAAGAGGGAGTTGAATTCAATGGTTGGTCGGTTAGCTGTGTTTCCAACTTCTCCTAATCAACAACTTTTGCCTCACAATCCTGATTGTTCTTTTCAATCTCTATATCGTCCATATATCCCTGACAACATAGGATATTGGAGGGTCGTCTTTAATGATGATAACATTTGTGATTTCATTCAAGATGAAACTCTTAAGCCCGAGGAGATTATATTGATAGAAAACAATAAGGTTCCTGGGGGCTTGACTCCTCTTGAGAGTTTGTTTTCATCGAGTGATGTAGGTGAAAAATAAAAACATAAAGAAGAGGAGTTATGGAGGAATGTGGGTGAAACCATCTCCTTGAACATTGGGGCACTCAGATATTCAACAAATGGTGACATAGGTGAAAAATGTTCTGATGAAGAAGTAATGAAGTTTGCCAAGCTACATGGTGGATTTCAACAGGTTTCTGCTTGGTCTTATGAGGATCTTCGGGGTTTTGATCCTGGTCTCCTACATAATGCTATTTCCATCAAGAAAATCATAAAACCAATTATGTAGAAACAAAGGTATGTAAACCCTGCACTTAAATCAACCTTTCAAAGGGAGTTGGGAAATTTCTTAAGGGCTGGGATTATTGTTTCAGTCCACCCTAGATGGGTTTCAAATTGGGTACCTGTTTCAAATACCACTAGTCATATTATAACTTACATTGATTTTCAAACTTTCAGGCAAGATATTATGAGAAATCCTTTTCCTCCTCTCAGTATGGAAATGGTTATGCAACAGGTTATAGATTCATAGTTAAAGCCCTTACGTGACAGTTTTTTGAGTTGCAAGGAAATCAAGGTAAAAGGGGCAGATGCTCATATAGACACTCTTATCACAAAATGGGGCACCATGTCTCACAAACGCCTGCTTTATGGATTACTTGATGCAAGTACCACTTTTAAAAGACCTCTACACACAAATTTTGTTGAATTGGTCAGTATCCATCTCTCTATTGATGATATAGTTGTGTGCGTCAAAGGGATGATAATTACATAAGAGTTCCATGTGTTTTTTCTAGGTCCCTTCAAAACAACTTTTGTCTTAGACACTAACTCTTACATTCTAAGGGATTTACAGAAGCAACGATGTTCCTACAACACTAACAATCCTCGCTTGAAATATTGCGAGGAACCAACGTGAAAGGTTCTAATGTTGTTTGGATTTTCTTTATACTAGTAGCTTAGCTTTGCTTTCATTTTTTGTGCTTCTCTTTTCTGCTTTACAGTGGTTTGACTTCTGCTTTCTGGGTTAAAATTGTTCTTGCTACTTTTTTATTTCTATCTTTTTTTTACTAATGTTTTAATTCCTTCTTTTTTACTTCTGTCATGATTTTGTTTCCTAGCATCTTTTAGTTAGTTTGGTCAAGATAGGATGTTGGATCAATTCTTCCATAGTGACACTCCTGCAAAGCACTTTTAGTTGATAACAATCAAGCTTACATAGTTGTTATGATGTCTCCTCTGAAGGACCCTTGAAATTGTTATATATTTCCACTGCTGTGTTGTAAAGAATTGGTTATATCTTGCTTCTTCTTGCCATTTCTTCATCCATTGAGATTTTAAAGAGAAAGTCTAAATTTTTTTCTCTTTATAGTTAGGACAAGATTCCGATCAAATGATTATGCATACATTGGTAAAAACCCCTCATACTTAACACTTTTCATGAATTATTCCCAAATTCCCGGTCATATTTCCATTAAATCCGCTCACTTCCCCCTGTTGCATAATCTTCCTGGTTATATCTTCTTAACCTGTTATTCTTGGTTTGCGAAACCATGAGTTTTGAGTTCTAAATCTGTTGAAAACAAATTTCCCTGTGGAGTCACCGGTTTGTTTATGATTAAAATTGCAACGAAGTTTTGCCCGCAAAGTGTTGCTAAAGCCTATTATTATAAAATCCAAATAATACTAGTAAGTGGGACCCCCTTGTATATTGGAGATTAGGTCTAGTGCTTATTTGATGTTGTACTATTGTTTGAAACTTCTTACATGGTGATATAATCTTGGTTTATTGGCAATTGAGAAGGCATGTTCTGTGTTTTTATGTTGCTCTAGGCTCAATTTTTATTTTACAACGACCTATGTTATCCTTGTTATCACTGCTATCTATTATTGGGATCTATTACTAGGAGGCCTGCACAATAAACATGTTAGAAATAACATATACAAGAAATTGGAAAAAGGAAAAAGGCAATATAAAAGCAAAGGGAAGAAACTAAACCATGCGATATACTATACTACATGCATCGATTTTTAATGGATTGTTGTTATCCTAGCTACTAAGTTAATAGCTATGTGATTTTTTTTTAGTTATATAGTTGATATGCATGGTGATTATGTTATGGCATAAGTTGATATGGATCGCGCTATTGGTTTTAATGGTTGATGGTTTTGATACATGGTTTAATTAATTGAGTTAATGGATTATTGGCTGGCGTGTATTGATGAAATAAATGACTAGAGGGTGGAGGCGACATGAATTTACTACACGCCACATTTACTCCTTCCACTGGCTTCCACCCTAATCAGGCTATTGTTTAACTGTGTTGTTGTGGTTATGCTCCGACTTCCTAACAGAGAGGAACTGCTCGACCAACTCACGTTTTAAGGTGTTTTGATCACAACTATGTATTTTTTTTGCCATCCATTATTCTTCTCTGTTTATGAAATGGATATTTTCTTGAATGTATGGGTTGTTCTTTCCTTAAGTGTGGCAACTATGTGAAGTTGTGATTTTCTTTGGAATAGATCGATGTCGGGTCTGCAATTTTTTTTTGAAGTCACAGTGTTATTCATCGTTCTGAACGTTAGCAACCATGAGGCTCTCTGTCATCCTTGCTGGTTTCAGTTGGAGGGGTTTTGTTTTGTCTTGAGTGGTTGGCTATCTTTCCACATTTCGTATCACCATACCCATGCTTTGGCTTTATAGGGTTTGATGTTTGGAAGCACCTTGTGTCACTGCACATTGTTCGCTTGGGCATTGGGTTGTTTTTATACTATGGTCGCGCAATGGGTTATATTTCTTCTTCTTGGCTTTGTTTTCACCTCAACGTTGTAGTTGGTTGACTGGAGAGCCACGAGGGTTATACCCTACATGTTATAAGTATTTTTATAGGGATGAAATGGAGCCTTTCTCCTCTGGTTATAACCTCTCCTGTCACGAGTTTCGTCACCCTGTCCATGAAGTGAATTGTGGTGTTCTCTGTGTATACACCATTGGTCTCGAAGGTTTTCACCATAGAGAAGATTCGGCTTTAGTCTCCCTGTGTTGGTCACAAAGAAAACCTTTAACTCCTCAAGTTTGAGGGTTGATAGAGAAGACCATCGTGGCCTATTGGGTTTACTATTGGTTATTGTTGATTGGTATAGATTGTCGACAAAATTGATTATAGGCTCTCCCAGTTGATCATGTGACAATCATGTCATTTTTGGTATCTAATCACTGCTTGTGTTATTAAAATGGATAAACCCTGCATGGTTAATTGGACAGATCAAATACATAGTCACTCTCCTTGTGTTTTGATGACCCAATATTGTTTTTAATTGAGTAAGTCACAACGTCGCTTCATGTTGATGCGTGGGTATGTGTGGTTTCCATAGCATGTCAGGTTGGGCTGTTGATTATTACGACAGTCCCAATAATATACTCAACATTGAATTGGTTAATTGAATATTGGGGTTGATACACAATCATTGTCTTTTGCATTGAATATTATTGGGATGTTAAACTCAACATTAGTTACAATTGTTTAATGATGTTCATGCGTAATGCATTTGTATGTGTGGTGTTCCTACACCACGAATAAATGGTCACTGTAACTATGCATTTTTTGGCCAAATGCTTATTGCAACTGGGATGACTATGTCAATTCCATCCACTGTATGCATTATGGTTATTTTACTACGTCATCAAGGATGAACCCAAGTTTTACACAACATGGTTTTGATTGCAGTTTGATTAATTTGAGCAATACTGTATTAGATTTATAGCTCGACACAATGGGTTGAGTTAATGATACTGTGACTGTGTTTAGAAATTGTCAAATGGGAATGTTGCATTGTGGTGTTTGAGTTATGGCTACCCACTGTGTATGATATGGATATTTTTGAGTTGCGCACTCAGAGATAGCTTTGTTGCAATTCAATTATTTGTATTATGAAGTCAGGTATGTTGTTGCTGCCTCATTGTGTTGGATGGATAGCCCAACATTTTAAATGTTTAGAGTCAAAGAAAAATTGGACCTGTACAGTCACATGAATGAAATTACGTTTATTCCAATGGTTGTATATTTCCCAGCATAGTGTGAGTTGAAATGGTGATTGGTTATCTGGGTGTTTAAATGACAAGCCGAGATCTTTGCAGGATAAATATGGATCATTGTGTTGACTGTCCATTGGGTATGTTGAATGAATTTTATGCATTCTAAAACAGTGACAGGCATGAGGCCTATAGAAACATGGTCACATTGAAGTTTAATTATTAAACAAATGTAAAGACATAATCAAGCATGGTTTTTTATGCCTGCATTTGATGAGCAAAATGAAAATAATTGACTGTGTATTTATTTGGAAATTTATTATGGATAAATGGGAGAAAACAAAGATCCCCTACAAATTGTTGTGGGATGCATACTATTTTGATTGTGACACTATGTAAATATTTGGTTATGAACAATGAACTAGTTAATACATAGTAGTTATTATTGGATCACAATGGTCATTTGGTTGGTGTATTTCCTTTTTCAGAATATGGATTACTTAATTAATTTTATGAATAGTACCCGATCTCATTCCACACCATTATTTTGCTTTTCTTTAATTACAACCCCATCACCTTCCCACATTCATTTTTCACTCCCTGTTCTAAAATTGATTACAGTCAAGAAATTTTTTGTGTTGAAGCAGTTGGCAGTAGCAGTGTCTTGGTTGAATTATAGTGATGTTTTCTTTGGTTTGAAGTTGATTGTTGTTGTATTTGAGAAGTAACCTTATTTCCCCCCCCTCATCATATCATGTTTCGCTCAATACAAACCCCTCACATATCCGAGGACCTTTTATTCACCCAGGCTCATTGATTAACAGTTAAACAATTTGTATGGATTGGATTGCACGAGTTTGATACATTGTTGAGCCAAATATATTTCATATTTTTAAGAGTTGTCATGTACGGTTATTTAAAAGACTATTTTCTAATCAATCATGCATGTAGGAATGAGTTTTTTCAGCCAAGGCAACCAGGCCAGTTGTTTCAGGCTGGATTTTTCAGTTGGATTGAGCAAGGAGTGGTCCAACCTAGGCCTGAAAGGCCTCATTTCCAGGTTCCATAAGCCCCTGGTATCCCCGTGCCTCCTCACATCTCATTGCAACCTGAGGTTACTGAAAATTTAGGATGGCAAGAGATTGTCCACCCCACAGTCTCCCAACATCGTGGCTAGCCCAATTTATCCCTACCTGCTCCCTTTCCTATTAACCCCACTGTCCAAGCTTCTCCTACTCACTCACCATTGGAGTCCTCTCATGCTAGAAAAAGGTTGAAAACCGAGGCCCATCATGCCCTTGACAAAGGGAAAGCCACTGCTACCCCTTCCTCAACCACCAATGGCTCTGACAAATCCGTGTCTTCCCGGATGCATTTGAGGGACAATTGTTCCCATGTGATCAACGAGATTAGGCCTAGAGGCTCAACGCAGCCAAAGGCAAATTCAGGAAAATCAAAAGGTGACAACAAAAATCAAGGAAAGATTGCATCTCAGAGTGGGAAATATGGCTTTTGAGTTTTTATTTTATCTATTGTTGATGACAGTTGACTTCAAGATATTTTGGACAACATGTTTTATTTTTGGATATATGAGTAATACTTTTTGTTGAAAATAATTTCAAATATCATGAGCTAAATTGTCAAATGTGGATATGATGATGGGAGTCACAAGGAGGTGTGTTTTTCTTAACTAACTAGTTATGTCATGATTGTTATGAGCTAAAGGGAGTCACAAGGGGTCCCACCTACTAGTTATTATTTATTTATAACCCTTATTATGATTATTACTTTTCCCCCTTAACTAAAAAGTTGGTTGAATCTTTAGTTAACTTAAATAATGAGGTGGTTCAACTACCTCAACCAATTCTGATTTGCTTAAAGGAAAAAGGAAAGGGAGGAACAAGAGGAAGATAGAAGCAGACACATACTAAGGTTTTCTCTTTGATTTTATGTTGAGATAGTTCAGTTTTCATTCATTCATTTATTCATCACAAGCCTAATTCTCTTTTATGATAGCAGGGTCTTATTCTAGACAATAATATTCAGGGCTGAATTACATCATTCAGGAACTTATTTTTTAGAGGTGTTGATCTATATTTGATAGTCTATGTAGACTTGTCTGTTTGTGAATTAGTTTTCATGATTGACAAAGGATATTGTGTAGAGTCGAGTGGGAAACAATCTATGGCAATCTGATCCAGCTTTTAGAGTTCATTTTTGGTTTTCTGTCAGAGGTCCTTTGTATATTCCATCAGGGATGTCTAAGTTTGACTTTGGTCCAAAATTTTTGTATATCAGATTTTGTAAAGAAAATGAATCTTTGGTGAATTGGAATGAAATAAAGGATTGCTTTATGTCTCATCTATCTTGATTATCATCTTGTTGTCTTTACTTCTATCTTTACATTTATTTCAGCAACTGTTATATTAAGAAAACTGCATAAAAACTAAATTTCCAACAAGCTTTTTTATTGATAAAAGACTAGCCTAAGCACTTGTAATTAATACTTGTGAGTTAGGATGTTTTTTTTATTGGATATAAACATAGGGTGATATTCCCGTCTATTTTTCTTTAGCCAAGCAAAATTTGAAAATGCTTGAGTAAGATCATTTCATATCTTTTCCTCAACACCCACCTTTGCCAAGTACATCGAGATGGATGAGACATACATGAGGTTACTCAAGGTTTCCATCCCTAGTCAAAAGAGATGGTAAGACCTATGTGCTTTACTCGAGTAGAGATGATGTGGACATCCAAGTCACCAGGAGGAACAATAAAAGTCAAGTTGATGAATCACAAACTACTTCCCCAGAATCAACACCTAGGACTCAGATAGATCATCAAAAAGTCTATTATTTTGTAATTGTAATATAGTTAGTTAGATTTTTACTCCACCATATCCTGGTCATTAATGACAAGATCAAATGTAATTATTGTATAAATAATTCTCACTTAGAAGTATTGAGGGTTGAGTTTTGCGCCCAGGAAGCTATCTTTGTAATCTTTTTGAGAAGATCGACTAGTAATAAAAATAAAGATTCATAGGATTCTTGTGTTTGGATGTTGGTGATGTTTATCTTTCTCTGTTAATGTTTATCTTACTATGTAATCATTTTGTTTTCTGTTTCTAATCGTTTAAAGGAAGTTAATGAACATAATTTGTTTCGTGCACTCTGCTTTTGGTCTTTAGTGATCTGCATGTTAATCATCTGATATTAAGCAAATAAATTCTTAATTGCTTCTTTTCTTGGTTGATTATCTCTCATGTTCTATATTTCCACCACATTTAATTCTAAAAGATCCAACGTTCTCACTATCTCACCCTGCAAAGAAATCTTATAAAATCTGTATCTAATATTAATCTTTAACACAGACCCCATAGCCCAATGGATGTTTAATGCAATAATTCATCCAATATTTATAAACAAAACAAACAAACCCAAATTATTTTAACTAGCCTAATATCTAAAACCCAAACAGATCTAAATCATACAGAGAGATCCCTCTTTGAAACTAGCAGGACTGGATCCCGGTTTCAAAAGTGGTTTTGGTAAGTTACGTATGTTAAGTTTTTCTTCCCTTAACAACATATGGGAATTACAGAGTGGTAACATAGTGGTGACCATATTGGGGAACTGAACAAACTTTCCATCCTTATGAATTATTTTCCCTAGATAAAGAAAACTTTATTTCTGAACAATTAAAGATCTAACTTTCAAGAGATAAATGTTCAGAGGTTGTTGAAGTTTGTATATATTAATTAATATTTATTAAATCTTAAATTTATGGCTCGTTAGAGAATTCACACTAGATCTCATCTTGAACCAGAACCTGTAACAACAGTAGATAATCTAGAAAAGTTACTCAGAAAAATAAACACTGTAGAAGATCAAGGGAGTAGTAGTCCTCTTCTCAAGGCCAATTCTCTTCCAAATAAGTTATCACAATCCGAGATATTGAGTTTGAACTACTATTTGAGAAAATCCTTTTCATAACCAAATATGACATCTTTGTGGAAAATATAGTACTAGATCAAACTGTCCTCAAACCTAGAACCCCTGGAAGACTTTCTCCCAGAGCAGATTTTGATCAACGATTTCTTCAATAGTTTAAGAAGTTAGAAGATCTAGTATCAAATCTTGATCAAGCTCTGTATAAATCCCACTTTCAATAGTTTTTTGAAATCTCTGCCATTTCTATCGCTGCAACTTCTGTTAATCCTCAAGTAACTTATTTTGTACCTCCCAACCCCGCTTCTTCTACCTCTTCTGTCACTTCCCCACCAATCACACAAGTTGTCAATCAACCTCCTCCACTAATCATGGCAGCAATATATTCTCCCCTGGTGTTATCTTCTCCCTTACATTCCATTCCCTAGGACTATCAAACAGGGCTTCCTCAATTTGATGGTACCAAAACCCTTAATGCACAACAACATGTGGATAAAGTGAATGTTTACTTTGATTTGCAAGAAATTGATGAGGCAGATGTCTAGATGAGACTTTTTGCACAAATTCTAATTGGCGATATCAATAAATGGTTTAAGACATTATGTTCTGCTAACATTGTTGATATTGTTGCTTTTCACCAAAGTTTTCTCGACAGATGGGAGGTAAAGAAAAACCCTCTCCAAATTTTATCAGAATATGAAAATATCAAAAGAAATCAAGGGGAAATGGTTCAAGATTATTGCATTTGTTTTAATAATATATATAATGCAATTCCTTCTGATATCAATCCCCCTCAAGGCTTGGCCTTAATGAAGTTCCTTTATGGTTTCGACACTGATATGTCCTACCGACTGAGAGAGAGAAATTCTTCCACTGTTGAAGATATGCAAAAGATTGCTGTGAGTGTTGAAGCGAATCTATTGGCTAGGAGATCTAGACAATGAAATGAAAGGAGAGTTAACATTAAAGAAGAACCTTCCACCTCTACTTCAGATGCCATAATTGATTTTTTGGTCAGAACTGTGGGAATATTAATCGAAATACTAGAAATCAGAGATAGAAATCCTCCCAGAGAGAACCAACCTGCTCCTCAGATTCAAAATCCAAATTTTATAAGGAACCCTCCTCAGATCAGAAAGAGAGAGCCTAGGGACCAAAGGGAACAAAGAGGTCCTGATCAACATATTAGGCCACCTCTTCAAGAGAACTATGTTGATGAAGCGGAGGAGATAATTGAGGAGTTGGATGACATTCACATAAACCTTATGGGGGTTAATGGAAACAATTCCATTTTTCTCACTCAGTAAGAACATGACCTGTTTCTACTTTCACATACTGAAGTAAATTAGGAAGAGTCTGAACATCAGGCCTTCGAAAATTCCATAATGGAAGTCCACAGATAATACAACTTGAGAATCAATAAGTCTAACAACAACACAAATAAGTAGACCGTTGAAACTAAGAAAGATGTTGAAGCCAAGAAAACCTCAGATACTACTCCTAAGAAAGATTCTGAAAATAATGATTTGGAGACTCATGCAAAAAGAACTCCCGAATCTTCACCAAGAACAAATCAAACCTAAGTTGCATCCACAAGTCAGCCAAATGTAACTGGACAAAAAAATGTGAATGATAAATCAGAATTACAGAGCCAAAGTAGAACTTCAACCACTTTCATCTTGGAATGTGAATTGGCCAAACTGAATATTCCTATTCCTTTGAAATAACTAATGAACAAAGATGCTTACATATCATAGGTGATCAAAGCATTAAGCATTGAATCGGGAGTAGGCACAAAATCATTAAACATTGGACTAGGAGTACGCACAGATACTGTGAATGTTTTTGATGATCAACCTGTGTTGTTGTTTGGTCCTGAGGTTGAGGGACAAACTGACAATGGTTATGTTCCTCCTTTCTACACCATTTTGAATATTCACGACAAGACATTACACAACACTATGCTGGATTCTGGTGCTTCTCACAATCTAATGCCCAAGGCTGTGATGGAGAAGTTGGGGCTTGATATCACCAAGCCTTACAAGGAATTATACTCCTTTGAATCTAGCAAGGTTAAATGCATAGGTCTAATTAAAGACCTGTGTATTACCCTGGCATAAATCCCAGCTAAAATCATGGTGATGGATATTGTTGTTGCAGACATTCCTCCAAAATATGGTATGTTATTTTCTTGATCACGGGGTGCCAAGCTAAAGGGAAATTTGCAGTTAGATATGTCTTATGCCACCATCCCTGTGTTTGGACAACAAATAAGATTGTATAGAGAGACTCTCATGAAATATATGGTCAACAGTCAAGCGAAACCTCATAACTATCCTCTGTACTCTGTTCACTCTGACCTGGACTCCTTCATTTTATATAATGATGGTGACTTGGATAATCAAATTGCACAATTAGAAGATGATGCATCTAGCTTGGAGGAAAATCAAGTAATCAATGAGGAAAGTAAAACTGTGACAACATAAACTGATGAACCAACATAAAATTTCTTGAGTATGGATTTGGATGGAGCTGTCAGCAAAGAAGGAGTTGGAGTTGGAGTGTGGGTGCATAATCATAAAGCAAGGTATTTATAAAGTCACTCTTATAAATTAAATTTCCAGTGCACCAATAACATAGATGAGTATGAAGCGTTGATGCTTAGCCTGAATTTTTTGAAGAAAATTGGTGCCAAAAAGATTATGGTAAGAGGTGATACTGAACTAGTCATTAAACAAATCAAAGGTGAGTATTCTGCAAAGCATCCTAGACTCAGAGCTTATAGAAATGTTGTTTTGGATTTTCTACAATGTTTCACTCAAGTTGACTTGAAGGTAATTCCCTGAAGGCAAAACATACTTGTAGATGGAATGGCTACTTTGACAACCACTTGTAAAATACCTTTCCATCTAAATCACCAATACACGGTAGAGGTGAAGTGCAGACCAACCGTCCCCGACAATATCAGGTACTGGCAAGTATTTGGCAACGATGAACAAAATGATTTTGAGTGTACAAATATTGATGTAGATAGAGATGATGAAAATGTAAATAAACTAGACTTAGAAAATGATAGTGTAAATAAAGTAGATTCAAATGAAATAAATGAAAAAGATGAAGACTCAAATATTTTGCAACTGAAAAATAATGTTTTACTTAGAGGTTTGGTTCCTTTAGAAGAATTGTTTGATTTCAATGACGTAGCAAAAAATCCCAAAATTGAACCTACTAGAAAGGAGGTTGAGGAATGTAATATAGGAACAGAGAAAAAACCCAAAATTATTAAACTATCTAAATCATTAACCCTCGAGCAAAAACACAAATATATAGAACTGTTCAAATAATTTGTAGAAGTCTTTGCTTGGAGCTATGAGGATTTCAATTCTTATGACACCAGTATCATACAACATAAGATCCCAATAAAACAAGAACATAGGCCTTTCAAGAAGAAACTTAGGAGAATCAATCCAAAGTTAATGCCCATGATAGAAAAAGAGATAAAGAAAATGTATGATGCCAAAATAATAGTCCCCTTGATATTTTCAAAATGGGTTTCCAATCTAGTTCCTACTAGAAAGAAGACTGGAGAAATCAGGTTTTGCATTGATTTCAGGAACCTCAACAAGGTTTCCCTTAAAGACAATTATCCTCTGCCTAAAAAGGATCACATCTTACAAAAGGTAGTTGGAGCCAGTAGAATCTCTTTGCTAGATGTTTTTTTCTGGCTATAACCAAGTCCTCGGTCACCCTGATGACCAGGAAAAAATAGCTTTCACTACACCCTGGGGAACTTTCATGTATGTGAAAATGCCCTTTGGTCTAATGAATGTTGGTGCCACATTCCAGAGAGCAATGGAAATTTCCTTTGTGGACGAGCTTGGGAGGTTTATATTCATATACTTGGATGATGTTACTGTCTATTCAAAATCAGATAAAGAACATTTACAACACCTCAGGCGAGTGTTTGAAAAGTGCATAAAGTTTTGGATCTCATTAAATCCCAAGAAAAATCTTTTTGGTTTATAAGAAGGCAAACTGCTAGGGCATATAATATCTAAAGATGGAATCATGATAAACCCCAGCAGAATTGTGGCCATCCAAAAGTTAGAACATCCTAGAAACATTAAGGAATTGCAATCCTTCAGAGGAAAAATAAATTTTCTGAGAAGATTCATATCGAATTTGGCAGAGCTACTCAGAAACATAAAATATATGCTTAAAAAAGATACCAAAATAAAGTGGAACACAGAAGCTAAAAAATCCTTTGAGCAAGTAAAACACACACTTACACAACCTCCTGTATTAATCAGTCCATATTACACTAAAGATTTCTATTTATTCTCTTTTTCATCTAAACACACCATTGTAGCGGTCCTATTGCAGAAAAAATAGTGAAGGCCATTGTTATAGCAAGATTTGCCTCACCATTGCTATCTTTCACAGAGGGCCTTTTTTCATTTCCCTATGCAGACTTATCATCCCTTTTTGATAAATCTAGAGCTAAAAATAAACATTTTTACACATATACGCACCCTATCAGCTATACAACATGCATATACATAGGCTACTCCACTACAACCCACATACATCGGGATTTGTGCCAGAAAATACAAAAATGGAGTCGGGTTTCCATGTCACGACAAGAGATCTCTGATCCTTGGCCTTCCATATACTAGAAACGTTCCAACTCAGCCCTTCAATTGCATTTTGAAGGCTATAAGACCAGAGTTTTGAGCTATGGAAAAGAGGAGAAAACATTCAACTTTGAGAGAAAAGTTACTTTGCAGAAATTACTTCATATTGAGTCTGCATCCCTTTGTCCCTTAAGTCTGAACACACTGCTCAACCCCTAAGCTCTTTCCCTATTGTTGAGAGAACCTCATTGTCTCTCTCCTTTGAGATTGCCTTTGGTGGAGGATTGAAGTGGTGGAGGCCCAGTTGGAAGGAACTTGGTTCCTTGGTTTCGAACTGTGCCAACACAGAAGTCTGTAATGTTGACACTTCTATTGATCAATTATTAATAGAAATACTCCTTCCCTGTCCTATTGGTATCGTGCAAATATATGATTATTATCCATGGGCATGTTTGTAATATTTATTAATGGATTATGTTATCTGATGTGCTAACCCCTTTACATTATCACTATATACTTGCTTTGCTTGTTTGTTGAGAACTTATTGCAGGTATAAAGCTTTAGGTTGAAGTGCTCAATGGTGGAACATCATCAAACGTTGGATTGAACAACCTATAGCATTCTTCAACAAGTCATTGAGGGATGTTGCACTGAATTACAACATAATGGAGAAATAGGCGTTTGCCTTGGTAAAAGCAATCAAATATTTTAGAGTTTACGTTCTCCATCCACATACCATTTCTTATGTTCCTAATGCAGTGGTGAAATAAATTTTGACTCAGGATAACCCAGATGGTAAAACAAGGAAATGGATTGATGTGATCCTTGAATATGATATAGAAGTCAAACCAACCAAACTAATCAAGGGTCAAAGTTTGGCCAAAATGATGGTTGAATCAAATTTTCATGCTTTAGATATAATTTTTTTTTATCTATAGTTGATGAACTGGAAGAGCAGGCAACTCCACATGTCAAAGAGGTATTCTCAAATTCTCCATGGTACGTAGACCTTACCTTTGTTTTGCATAATTTAAAATCTCCTCTTGGTCTGATAAAGACTAAAACTGGATTCTTAAAACTCAAAGCATTGAAATATTGCATTCTGAATGGAAATCTTTACTGGAAAGAGGCATGTTACTTAATTGTTTATTGAAAGATGAAGCTGACAAGGCATTGCAGGAGTTCCATGAAGGGGGCTGTGGAGGGCACTTAATTTGGAAGACTACTGCTAACAAGATCCTCAGAGTTGGTTTTTACTGGCCCAGCTTGTTTGCTGATGACCATAAAAGGTAACCTCTTGTCACAAGTGTCAAGTCTTTGAAGATAAAAGGAAACTTTTTCCTTTACCTGTGAAACCCATTTCGGTTGAAGCTCCATTCCAGTAATGGGGATTAGAATTTATTTGCGAGATTAACCCACCCTCATTGGGACAACATAGATGGATCCTCAAAACTACAGACTACTTCACAAAGTGGATTGAAGTTGTACCTTCTAGGGAGGCCACAGATGCTGTGATTATAAAATTCTTGGAAAATAACATCCTCTCTCATTTTGGATGCCCTAGGAAGATTATAACTGATAATGCAACTGCTTTTAGATCAAAAAAGATAATAGAATTTTGCAAAAAGTACCAGATTATGTTGGGACAGTCCACAACCTATTACCCTCAGGGAAATGGGTTAGTTGAGTCTTCAAATAAAATCTTGGTAAATATCATTAAGAAGATGTTGCAGGAAAATAAAAAATCTTGGCACACCAAGTTGGTTCATGCACTCTGGGCTGGCAGGATGCCCACAAAAAATTAATTGGTATGTCCCCATATCAGTTGGTATATGGTACTGATGTTGTTTTCCCCACCTATTTGGGTGTTCCTATTATGAAGCTATTGCAATAAGTACAAGAAGAGCCTAACAACATTCAAAGGAGGGTCAATCAGATGATCCAACTTCAGCAGTCCATAAAGGAGATGTATAACCAGAAACAGGTAATTCAAGAGAGCATCAAGACGATCTATGACCGAAGAACCAAGGAGGATGATTTCGAATTGGGTGATATGGTACTAAAATGGGATTCAAGAAATGAGGACAAGGGAAAGCATGGAAAGTTTGACAGTTTGTGGAAAGGCCCTTACATCATCCATGCATATAGAGGAAAAAAATGCATTCTTACTCAAGGATAGTGATGGAGTAGATTTTCCAGGAGGACCCATAAATGGCAGGATTCTCAAACATTATGTTCCACTAGAATGAAAATCTTAGTCACTCATCTCATTGTACAACCCACTTTTACTTTTAATTTTATGTCATGTGTGAGGTGATTTTTATCAGATGGTTGAAGCTTGAAGAGAAGGCCCTAAGCCACTGATCTGGATCACCAAATTTATAATTAGAATAAAGAAAATCAAGATGCAGGAAAAGCATTGAGGAAGGAGATTTCAAAGCAGCAAGCAGTTGGATTCTTGGCACCTCACAAGGAGAGCACCATCCCCAAGTGGAGCCACTGTTATAACCCTATGTTTCATAGGATCACTTGGTGATTATAATCTCTTCTTCTAGTTGCATTATATTGTAAATAATATTTTATTCTGCAAATGATTTACAAAAAGAAAAGAAAAAGAAAAAGAAAATAAAAGAAAATAAAATAAAAAGAAAGAAAAAGAAAGAAAAGAAAGAAAATACAAAATACAAAAATCAAAAGAGGGTATAAAAATAGAAAAGAAAAATGATAAAACCCCATGGAATAAATTTTGCTTCATTCATACTGTCTAACCATGATCAAGATTTTTCAATTTATGCAGATAGGATAGTGAATAAATTGGGCTAAATAGTTTAATCTTAGCCTAATTAGATAGGATAGTGAATAAGTTTGTCTAAACAATTTAAGGTTAGCCAAATGTATTAGGTTAGATAAATTGTTAACCCAATAGTTTAATCTCGGTTAATGTACTAGGTACTTATATTAGGAGATAGGTTAGTATGTTTTGTTTCAATAGAAGATTGTTAGAAGTTGATTAAATGTCTTTGATTTGAGTTAAAATGATGTATTTTTGACCCCTTGGTGACAAAATGAAGAAAGGGGCACTGGAAAAACCCATAACATGTTTATATCCTAATTTTTGTGGTGATACGATATCTTTGTGGATAAAGGGCATGTTAATCACAGCGGGTGATCAGAGCACGTTCAGATCTACATTTGATAGAGAATATCAGACCCCCCCAACCTTTCTTCCTTTAATGGTTGGGGGAGTCCAGGTTGGTGCTTTTCCCAGCATGGGCCCCTCATAATGTGTCACCTTCTTGTTAACTCAGACCCCCCTCACTCCTTACTGCNCACCACCTTCTCACTCTGCCGCCTCACTCCACTACCCTGCCTACACGTCACACTCAACTCACATGTCACCCGTCACCTCCATCCATCTGTTGGCCATTCAATGCCTTCCACATCATATCTGATATGTCCATTGGCCAATCAATGTAGTCATCCATTTTTGTTACCCGTCCGACTCACCATACGCACCACAACGAACACCCCATTCGACCATTTAACTCCATTCTTTCCCCATTTTTGCACTGTTCATCGATCCAGATGCAGTCGACGCCACCATTTCCCATTCTCAAGACAACCTCCATCAATATTACAGTCAACAACCCCCATTAAACCTGGTAAGCACAGTTAACTTCTTGTTCTGTTTGCATATCTCCATTCTATCATGGCACCCAAATACAAATCCGTAGAGACAGAAGGAAATCCTTTCCTCCCCTCTCTCATCAACCTGGATCACATACCCTTGGCCGATAAAGACTATCTGATTGTAGAGACAAAGTGTGAATTCGATTTCTTCGAATTACACTTCTGGCTCAAAGATATTTTTCTAGATCAAAGCGACGAGATCGAGCTCTGGGATTCCAATATCCCACTGTACCTTGTTCCCTAGACTTACCATTTCCCCGATTTCACCCTATAATGCCAAGCTCAATATATTCCCAGAAAAATGGTCATCGTGTCATCATCTGGTGAAACTTTGTTCACCATCACCCCTGAAATGATAAACCAAATGCTACAGATACCCAAAACTGACCCTCTTTCCCACTTCTCCATTGAAATCCCGACCGAGTTGTACCAGAAACTGTCCTTCCCACAGAGAGCTCAAATATTTGAACTCTGCCTCCCTAAAAATGGACAGTTACCCTAAAATAATTCCCCTTATCATTATTCTATCTTCTCAGTCAAAGGAAACCATATTATTTCATCTCTATGTTTCCTACTAGGATACTATTCCAATGAATGGGTAGATGAACCCATTTTGGGTTTTCTGTCCATATTCTCCATTGAAGAAAAGGATACTACATAATTTGACTACAACCATTTTCTAGCTGACAACATCCATGATAATCTTTTCAAGTTTTCCACAAAAGGTATGTTCAGGTATTCTTCTATATTGGCATACCTGTTCCTCTTCTTCCAAGCAGAAAAATTCTCCTTCTCACTCCAGAAGTTGGATCAATATGGTAATCCTTAGCTTGTGACCTCTTGGACATCAATTGTGAGGAAGAACTCATTTGAGTTTAATTTTAAGCAGTTCATTGACAAGTTCTACTATCCTGTGGTATGCATGCTCAACAACAAGACAAAGCCAAGAGTAAATGAGGACGTTCAAAGGATTATGCACCTATTAGACTTAGAAAAAAATGGGACTGGTACCTCTACCAGAATTACATAGAAATAAGGGTCTATGGGTGTGAGTTACCTACTTACAAGTTTCCCAAGTATCTTCCTGTCAGAATATTTTCCTTGGAATACATCAGACAGATGATCAAATCTGATGATATTCAGTTTGTGGCATTCAAGAAGAAGAAACAAATTAGGATTAAAGGGAAGATAGGTTCTTTCATTTGCAACAGCAGGGATGTAGGGGAAGAAGCAAATAACCTCCTAAAAGAAATGAATTTCAGTTTAAGTTTCCCATGGCACTATGACCCCTGTGGAATTATTGCAAAAACCTGGCTCAAAAACAAGATTTCTCCCTATCCTCATGTGCCCAAGCCTGAAGTCGAAAAATTCATGAACCAAACAGAGTGGGAGGAAAACACTCTACTAGATACTGAACAATATCCTTTACCTGCCAACATTTCACAAACCAACACTCCATAGGTGCCAGTAGAGAAGAGAGCCAAGAAAGAAATATCTCCCTTAGTTAAAAAATTCTCAATAGAATATTTCCAAGTATATAGGAAGAGGACCAAGACCAACCATACACCTGAAAGGTTTAGAGAATAAGAAACCCAATCCACCATAGTAATGGAAGGTCCACATTCGTCAGTGTTCTCAGGTAGCCAACACCTAGTGTCTACTTCCTCATAAAAAAATCAAGCATATATGTCACTTCCAACTAAGTCCTCACAACACACTGCAGGACTTAATACTTTTGAGAAATACAACCCGATCAGACAAAAGAATGAGATGCTCACTAACAACACTTAGGCACATCTTTGGAAGAAAACATATACAACACAACGTAGGTTATTATCTACCTTCAACACAAAGAAGGGAAGGATGCACATGGCATTCTTGCAAGCACAGGTTCCTCATCCCAAGGCAGTTTCCGATTACAAGAGGGAAACATTTGAATTCGATGTCAAAGAGGTGCATCCAACTGATCAAATGGATATGCATAGAAAGACTAGGGAGATGATTTTCTCCACCCTGGAAACTACCTCCATGACTAATGCAAAGTTGCAGGTTTCTTTAAACAATGTCCAGTCTCAGTTGAAGCTGGAGAAGATATCTTCCCTAGAAAAAGATAACAAGATCAAATCTATGGAAGAGATGGTACTCAAAATTGGATATGATCCATCAAATATTAAGGCAATTGAGGATCTACTAAAGAATAAGAACGCTGACATAACATCCTTAAGGAAACAGCTGAAACTCCCAGCCACTGAAGATTCACAGGAAAACGAAATGGCTAATACTGAAGGCCACAAGGAGGAAATGCTAAAATTGATAATGGAGAAGAATGAAAAGATCAAGGAGATGGAGGTTGAACTAGATAAGTTTGTCAAAGAGAAGGAAAAACGTGTGCCAATGGATGTCATCCCATTGAATGAAATTCCTCTCACAGGAGTCAGTACCACAACAACAACAACATAAATTCCTTCAGTCGTCCTAGTGAAAGATTCAGATGCATCTGAGAAATTGGCAAAATCAATGGAGGAAATGACTTTGCAAGGAGAAGAAATCAAAATACTGCAAGAAGAGATCAGAAACCTCCAGAAACTAAAATCCATGTTTTAGTCTAGTTACAACACAGAGATGCACAAGTCACAAAGACTCACTCAGGAAATACATAACTTGCAGAAGGAGACCGTCATGGCCAAAACACTGTCAGAAGCCAAGGAAAACATATGTATGGGCATCAACAAGTCCATGAAAGATATTTGGAAACTCATACAGATTGTGTTTGAACAACATGAACTAATGCATAGAGCCAGACAAGACATTGACAAGATAAGGGAAGAGTTGGGAGAGAGGCCCATAGAGGCTACTGAGATCATTAGGTTATTAAATTCCAAAAAACAACAAGAGCTAGAATCTTTGGAGATTGAGGATAAGAAATAAACAATCCTTGAGGTCAAGAAGGTTTTGACCAAGAAGGGATTAATGCTGCAACTTGAAGAGAAGGCCCAGACCATGGACATTGGAGTGCAACAATTTTTCAGCAAGGTGGATTCACTGCACAAGAAGGGACTTCCAGGTTTACTAATAATCAATGATAAACTCATCACTCTGTCTGACTATAAGCAAAATATCCTTTCAATAGAAAAAAATGGTTCTAAGTTTGCAGGCATTCAAGGGAGAATTACTGGCAAAGATTTCTTGGAAAATCTGCAGTTGGACCTGAGCATCCAACATGAAATAAGATACATTTTCATCACAAAGCCCACCTTTTCCAAGTACATCGAAATGGATGAGACATACAGGAGGTTACTCAAGGTTTCCATCCCTAGTCAAAAGAGATGGGAATACCTATATGTTTTACTTGAGTAGAGATCATGTGGATATCCAAGTCACCAGGAGGAACAATCAAAGTCAGGTTGATGAATCACCAACTACTTCCCCAGAATCAACACCAAGGACTCGAACATATCATCAACAGTCATATTATTTTGTATTTGTAATCTAGTTAGTTATATTTTTACTCCATCATATCCTAGTCATTAATGACAGGATCAAATGTAAATATTGTATAAATACTTCTCACTTAGAAGTATTGAGGGTTGATTTTTGTGCCCAGGAAGCTATCTTTGTAATCTTTTTGAGAAGATCGACCCATAATAAAAAGATAGATTCACAGGATTCTTGCGTTTGGATTTTGGTGATGTTTATCTTGCTCTGTTAATGTTTATCTTACTCTGTAATCATTTTCTTTTCCATTTCTAATCGTTTAAAGGAATTTAATGAAAAAAATTTGTCTCGTGCACTCTGTTTCTAGTGTTTAGCGATATGCATGTTATTAATCTGATATTAAGTAAATAAATTATTAATTGATTCTTTGTTTGGTTTATTATCTCGCCTGTGTCATCTTTCCACCACATTTAATTCTAAAAGATCCAACGTTCTCACTATTTTACCCTGTGAAGAAATATTATAAAATTTGTATCTGATCTTAATCTTTAACACTTACCCCATAGCCTAATGGATGTTTAATGCAATACTTCATCCAATCTTTATAAACAAAACAAACAAACCTATATTATTTTAACTAGCCTAATATCTAAAACCCAAATAGATATAAATCATACAAAGAGATCCCTCACTGAAACTGGTAGGTCTAGATCCCAGTTTCAAAAGTGGTTTTCGTAAGTTACCTCTATTAATTTATTCTACCCTTAACAACCTCTGGGAATTACAGAGTGATAAAAAGAATAATAAAAAAGATGATATCAAAAGATGAAATTTTTTGAAATATTATAAGTTCATTGTGTATCCCTTAGTCTCAGCTTCGCCACACATTTTTTGGATCATAAATCTGATTTCGTATGCTCAATATATCCAGGTTTAAAGTTTAAGACGAAAAGGGCACACTTCTTCCATGTGGAACACAGATAATCTCTTGGGACTACCTTTAAATTTTCTGCCCAAAGACCCATGATTTTCTTCTATTTATAGCATGGCAGGTTGACTCACCACAACCTCCATGCTCCACTCTTCTCTCATCTCTTTTCCCATACTTAGTCTCATTTTCAAGCTCTTCTCCTCTCCTCTCCTATATTACAACTCTTTTATACTTAGATTTTATTTCTATTTATTTTTCTCACATGTCTCCTCTCTTCTTTCATACCCTACACTTAGAATTTTCTCAACATCTCTCTCTCTCTATACTTCACTTCACTTCACTTCACACTTACTCACATTTTCTATACTTAAATTATATTAATGTCTCATTGGGTTCATGGGTTGGCTAACCCTCTCACTCACTTCCTCACCTCACCACCTCACCCTCTCCACTCTTGTATCCCTTATCCTCCCATACTTAGCCATATTTCAAGCTATGGTGGGAGGGGACTCACGAACACAATCCATGTAATGTTCCCAACCACCCAAGCCGGGAAACACCACTACAATAATCCTTTTTACCAAACTGTAACATACCCAGCCTCCCACAAGATGGAATGCCACACAAAGAATGCACCTCTTGGCTAATTTGGAGACTCTGATAACACTTAATTAATAAAGAAGCATGAAAAACATACATACAATGGTCAAGATTCATACCACAACATAGAATACATGCACAAAATTAACTAGAAATCATGCATATTATAGGTACAATATCAAGTAGAATAATTTAATACGCATCAGAAATAAATACATAATCAAAGGAAACCATAACAAAGAGCACTTATCTTTTATAAAATAATACACCAACTGGCTACAGACCAAGGACGTTCCACCCAACTGTAGACACTGCTGTTACAAGTCTCAACAACATTGTCAACCTCGAGCCAGGGCTATGAATCAACAAGGATGGTTCCAGAGTGTTACTTGGCTTCCCAAACCAGTCAACACTCAAGCTCTTATAGGATTCTCCAACACTCACAACAATCCAAGTACCCAACTCTCTTCTACCCAGCCTGCACCACCCAAGAGAATAGACCTCCACCCTTCTCTACCACACAGTCCCTGAGGCGGTCTCTCTCCTTCCAGGGCTCCAGTGTAGCTGGTCCAGAATATCCATGCTGGGACTCTCAGGACTTGCAGCTATGATCAAAGATGAGCATAGGCCAAGTAACTCAAACATGCAGGCCTCAAATCATGGTTGGATTGTACCAAAAATCTCTACAACCAACAAAATTGTGGCTTCTATTTAACAATTTGTCTTCCTTTCCCAATCCAAGACACCAAAATGAGGAAATATGAGTGAGTGAAGGAATGAGTGGAGTGCGGACTCCATGAGAGAGGATGAATAGTGAAAAAAATAGGTGAATGAACACGTGAGGCGACCAACAATAGTACTAGAATGGGGACGAGATTGAGAGTATTTTCCAATCGAAGAACGAATGAAAGAACCCCTTCCACAAACTAGGGATGCGTTTTTGTAATTCATGGGGATCAAGAACCTCTTGGTCTTCCCCCAAGAGCTCATGTAATTGATTCTCCCCCATTACACAAAATCCGTAATATAAAATAAATAAGCACTTAGCCCCTCAAGCTAGCTCTCTTGTGGAATCATAGCCCCCTATAACTCTAGTCCTTGTTCGTCTAGCATCCAACGATGTATTTATTATTACTAATGATCAAAACATTAAATTTCTTAGGCACATTGGCCTTTTAATAAATATTTGGATACTCTGGCCTCTCAACAATGTAACAAATGAAGTTGAATTTAGGAATTAGGAATTCCAAATTCAACTTCATTTGTAATTCTTTTAACTCCAATTTCATTTGTAATTCTTTTAACTCTAGTGTGCTCATTCTGTAAGGTGTTTTTGACACTAGGGCAGCTCCTGGCACTATATCAATAGAGAAATCTATTTACCTTTTTGGTGGAAACCATGGTATTTCTTGGAATACATCCTCAAATTCTTGTAGGATCGATAAATATTCAAGGCTTGGCCCCTTTTTCCTTTCTGGCTCCTCCACATGGGTTGCATACAATTGAAACTCTTTTCTGAAACATCTCTTCAACTGTAAGGCTGAAATCTCCCTTATAGAGATGGGTCTTGGAACTCCTTTCACAATGCTCTGCTTTCCATATCCATCACGACACACAAATTTCTTTCTATGATAGTCTAGGACTACATGATGCTTTTCCAACCAATCCATTCCAATTAGAATATCATAAGACCCCAATGGTATGATATTTATATCAACACTTGTATTCACTCCATTAAGACTTATGGAATAACTTCTGACCATATAATTGATTATCCTTTTGCTTCTAGTGGCTAGTTGAACCAAACTTGATTTCCCAATCTTAATTTTATCCAAATGTAATATATCCACTATTTTAGGATCAATGTAGCAATGACTTGCTTCTGAATCAATTAAAATAGTAGCAGACTAATTTATTATCTTACCTTCCACCTCGATCATGTTGGATTGGTATTTTTCTTGTCGATCTTCTAAGGCTGCATAAATCCTTCCCATGTCTTCGACTGTTGTAGCCTCTTGGATGTTGTGCACAGTCTTCACGATGTCCTTTATGTGTGGGAAATACTTGTACAAGTGATCTTCTTTGCATCCCCAACATTGGATTGGTGGTCTTCCCCTTTTTCCCCAACATTGGATTGGTATCATCCTTAGCATATTGATCTTGATGATTTTTATTAGGCTCATTTCTATTGAAAGGAGGATTGAACCCCTTCCTCCTCTGATCATAATTCTCCTTCTTCTTGTACTTCCAATATTTCTTCATGGACTCTCTTCCATGGCCTTGCTCATGCAAGTATTTAGCCTTCCTGATAGCCTCAGTCAAGGTCTTGGGATCATCATACCAAATATTCTCTTTATAAAAGGCTGGCAGTCCACTCAAAACCTCTGTATCTTTACCTTTTCATCGTTTATAAACCCAACATAAATTAACAACCCCAAGAAATTATTCTCATACTCTACCATAGTCATTCTTCCCATCCTAAGTTCAAAGAACTCTTGCATTTTCTTGTCATAAAAATGCTTTGAGAGGTACTCCTTCTGGAAATAATTCTTGAATTGATTCAAAGCGATCCTATTCTCATTAATATGTTCAACTTGCTTCAGTTGATCCCACCACATTGCAACTTTCTCATGTAAGTGGTAGGTGGAAATTATGGCTTCTAGATTTGATGAATAGTTTTGCAATTGTAAATATCTCCTAAGTCCAAGAAACCATGATGGAGCATCGTCCTCCCTTTCTCCTTCACCATCAAAGGATGGAGGCTTGAGCTTCCTCAACTCTCTTTGAAAACTGTCCACCTCATGTCTCCTTCTTTGGTGCCTAATAGGAGACACCTCTGAACTGCTTAAGGAATATTCAGATGCATGGAAATTTCTTGTTGAGTAAGGAGGTGAGTGGTGTCTATGATCTCTGCTAGCACTTCTGGAATAACCCACTCTTCCACTATCATCTCTTCTTTCATGACACCTACATTCTTCCTCTTTCCTTGAGCCATTTTTGGCTTTACTTTGCAACTGATTTAATATCTACAAGGCTCGAGCATTTATCTGACTTTTCTCTCTCATCAACCTCTCTTTGTCTTCCTTGTAGCTTTGTACTTATATTTTTATGCTCTTCATAGTTTCTAGAAATGTTTCTTTCTCCCCTTGGCCCTTGTGTCCATTGGATTCTATCTCTGCATTACCAATTATGGTATTATGGCCTTTGGCCTCCTTAACATGGTTGGAGGCTCCCTCACCTTCTTCCATTTCTTCAACACACATTCTGAGCTAATGCGTGTAAATCCCTTAATTCTGTAAAATGTGCAAGTGACCATTTTGTCAGAATTAAGCATATGATAAACACAATTTTTCAATAATGCTACAGATACTTTCAACTCGTGAAGAATTTATATAATAACACTTCCATTTTATATCTGGGTTTACACATAAATCAATTCTGCATAGGCTCTTCCTTCAAACCACTTTCCCAAGTGACCACATCTCCAAACCGTGGGCCAAATCCTTCCTGGTGCTTTTATGCGGTAGAATTACTATATCAGAGATCGTGTGGTTGAGAATTGATCGAGGGATGAGATAGATGGTCAAAAGGAGATCCAGGACTCAAGATTCAGGAGTTCCAGACTGTCCATACTCTCAACTCTTCTGGAGTGCCAAGTCTCTAGACTGCAAGATCTGTTGCCACATATCTTGTCCCAATCAACAATTAGTATTTTGTTTGCAACTCTGGACTTTAGGTATTTCCCAAGCGCCGCCCCACAGATATCTTGGAGTGTCGAAATAACAAAGGTACTCTCCTTCCTCCACGTATCACCTCCCTTTCAATGGTGGAGATTAACTTTGGACTTTGAGAGTTTTTGACTCAAGCAACCTGCACTCAAAATCTTCAGAGTACCAAGTCTCCAAACCTTGGGATCTTGCGCCACATGTCTATTGTAATCAATGGCTGAGATGGACTTTGGACTTTGGGAGTTATCGACCCCAACTTCTTATGAATTGAATCCTCTAGAATGCCAAGTCTCTAGACTACAGGATCTACTACCACATGGAAGAAAATAAGGCATGGACACGTGGCCCTATTTGATGGGGGACACGTGTCATATAATAACTCGCACAAATGGTCTTTAAAAAAAATGAAACAAGGTGACACATGGAAAGCTCCAAGTGTGTCCACATCACCCTATATGATGTCATCAGACGACTTCACCCCATTGCCTCACGCCTTTGAGGCTTTGGAACTTTGGGAGACTTCCCCCCACTACACCACAAATTTCACGAACATCGAACTCCCGAATCGATTGATCTGCAGACACGTGTCCTCAAACTAGAATGATCTAGATTTTCTCTGGGGTTAAGGAATTCAAAGGTTTTTTATGCTAAACACCACCACACCCTCAGACTGTCGAATTCCAAATTTACGAACCCTTGCTAATCTTTGGACACGTGTACCCAATTATGAAGGGTCCAGATTTACTCCGGAATTCGGGACTTCAAAGGTTTTCTTCCGATCCCTGACCATCGATCATCGATGATCATATATTTTCCTTGGTTGATATTCAACCCTTCACCCAATTCGTTGATCCCTGACCACTATTCATTGATGATTTTTGTTGGCGAATTTCCACACTTAGAATTTTTGACAAAATCATAGGCGAATTTGGGCCATTGATCTCCAGACCAAGATGATATTGACCGTTGGTTTTCTACAATTCCCCAAACAACCAAAAACAATAGGAACCGTCAATGTTCCTCATTTTTAAAATCACCGAATGTTATCAGATTAATCGGTAAATGCAGACATAAACAAATCTCCCTAGATCCCACTGGAAACTAGAACAAAACAAAACAAAATATGAAACTTTCCCTAAGTTCTAATTATTGAGTTTACTAGTTAACAAGAGATGGAAAACATACCTTTTAAATTCCATTTCCTCTTTCCATTGTTGTCCTGGCTCCACTTCAATTCTCCTATGGTATTCAATCTACAAGGGAGCACAAGCCAACCAAACTGAAAGAAATACAATATACTCAACAAGAACTTATGTATGTGATTAAGGAATCATACAATAAAACAAGACTAGTTTTATGGGAAAGAAACATATCGCTGTATCATATTAAATAGAAAGTGGATATTACAACCAAATCCTTGATGTCGCAAGGTCCCCTTTCAATGGCCCTTTTCTCCAAAAAACACACCTTTTCTCCAACCTTGAATGAAGAAGATCCACAATGACTTGATGAACTGAAAAGGTTCTCAAGCATGATCTGAAGTAGAATTATCCATCCAATTCTTAGCCTATTCAACCTTAGCCTTTTCCATGAGAGACCCATCTTTATATAGTGTGAAAGAGATATGGATGAGGATATTAGGATGATCCCACCAAATCATAGAAGCGAGTAAGATCCAAACTGATCGGAGGCCACCTCATCTTCTAGAAGATCCCCTTCCAGAACATTCGTGAAATTTGAATTTTTGCAAGATTAAAGCATCGTCACACCCTACATACTTAGAATCCTGCAATGATGTCATAGTCCAAGTATATTTCAACATGCGATGATTAGGAATCATCACACCTCATGAATAGAGAATGGTGCGACGACCTTCCTTCATAGGGTTTTCTAGCAGAGAAAATCAAATCACTTTTCTCCTGGAGAAAGTCTCTTTTAATATTTTTAGGGAACATGAACACATATTTTTAGGTGATCATCGAGGTGACCAAAATAATGTGTAACATAATTCCCCCCAAATTAGGAAGCTAGAAATCATGACAACTAAAATACTTTGTAGAATCTGTGTGTCGGAAACAAGGAGCGCATCGATTTGGAACCTGCAAACAATCAAGCATCTGCATAATATAATACCATTTCTGAGGTAGGAATTACCATGCTCATAATACAAGTGACTCTAATAATAAGTTTCAAGTGAGTCATGGCCACTAAATATACACTGTGTATCCATGTCATTATGAATCAACATAGCCACCAAGAATACACTGTGTATCTATGCTCTAAAGAATTCAAATTTGAACATAGCCAAGAGACATACAAAGTGGATCTATTTGTCAATACAAATCATGAATAAACTGCCACAACCTGGATCAAAACGAAAATATCTAGGGTATTCATTTCCATCATCACTAAGTGTGAATATATCCATGTGATTACAGGTGATGAAGTCGAACATGGTAGAAACCACTTGATTATCGATCATTAATGAAAATCATTAACAAGTGCGAGGGAAATCATCATTGATGTCAATGAATCCCAAGGTACCCTAGTACAATCCAACAAATGTGAATAAATTAGTTGAAGTCGACCACTCAATGGAATATCTCAATCAGGGGTCAATAATGTGAACCCATTGTTGAAAGCGAAGAAACCTACCATTAAGGCATGCAGGTTCTAAGGTACTGAATGATTTCTAAGTCCTATTCCCAGATAATGTGTTGCATTCGATTAGAAAAGAATCATCATAGGAGGGCCTTGATGTATCCCCCATCAATGACATGAAATTTGTAACATATTTGAGGTAGATCAGAGTATGAAGTGATTCAGAACTGACACAGGGAAGGTCGACATGGTAGACTATTTATAACTGCAGATGACCGACTCAATAGGAGGATTGTTTATGTTGGACTTCTCTTGAAAATATGAATGACACAAAAATCATCTTGGAAGCATTGACTCAAGGAGGACCCAACATATGGACATGTGGATGATCAAATAAGAGACAAATGAATTTCCCAACCTGGATACAATGATGAAGGGGGGTGCCATTTTCAAGAGAGACTATTATTGCGACTAACACAAATACAGAGACACATTTCTTTCCCAATCCCCCCCCCCACCATTTATGGTGAGTACCTCTTTATTTTTATGCAAGCTTGAGGAGGATAACATATGCTTGTTGATGTAAGCTTGTCCTTCGGACGAGTCCCTCAGAGTATGTTTAATGAATCCTAAGAAGGAGTGGTTCTATCCCATATGGGTCTTTCGATGTTTGTTTAATGAGTCCAAAGAGAGAAAACTCAGGGGTTTTTCATTTGTAGAGAGTCTGAAAAACACTTAAAGAGAATTCCATAAGGTATTTTTCGTAAGTTAATATGACGAGACCGAAAAAGTGATAATCTACCACTCGTCAGATGTTTTCTTCAAATACTTTTACGAGCGTGAAAAGAAAAAGGTTGCTCGACAATCTTTCATGTTTAATGAGCGTGAACATAGCTTAAAGGATACTCCATAGGTTTCATTTTTCGTCTAACCATTACGAGTTCGAAAAAAAGAAAAAATACTACTCGATTACGTTCTCATGGTTTTACGAGCGTGAGAAAGAATTAATACTTGCTCGGAGTTTTTCCTGAAAAAAACTAAAAGGATCTGTACAATTATATAAAAAAAAACCAAAAAAGTGGACCCTTGTTCCAACATTTCACCTCTAGGCTTTTTCAATCTGTGAAAAACCAATCACTTGTAAAGTTGTTAGGACTTTAGGGCTTGGATGAAGTACATAAAATAATATAATATACAAATGAAAAGTAATAAAAATCAACAAAATAGGTAAAAACTCACATTTCACTATTTCATTTGTATCTTCTCCCAAACATTGCTCCAAACCCTCTTTTTACCTCAATTTTCAACTACCGATTGTGGAGTGCACGACTGATCATTCTACGAATCGTCTCCACAGAAAAGGTAATCTTCATTTCCTTCATCTTTTCATGGATTAAAAATTTATTTTCATGGGTTGAATATGTGTTTTTGGGTTTATTTTTTTGAGGTTACCCATGCGTTGCAGTCATCGCAGGTGCCCTATATTGGGACCTACGATGATCTAGGATCATCGCATGTGATCCTATATCTAGGGTGTGATGACGCCACACTGTGAAAATGCATAGGCCTATGACGATCATGACCCAAAATTTCAAAAGATGAATACAAAAAGGGAAAACCCCCAAGAAATAAAATTATGTTGCTAATCTCTTTTTATGGTTCCTTGGCAGGTCTTCCATGATCAAGATGTTGGAATGGTGCAAGAGATATCACAAAGAAGAAGACTACGTTTCCGGGAATGACCCAAGAAATCTTATGGCCCTTCGGCAATGTGGGTTGTTGAAATTCTTCAAGATTCAGGGTATGAGGGCCCAGTTGAGACTCCTTGAGTACTTAGTTCACATGTGGGATGTGAACGGGCAATAATTTCATGTGGATGCCCACACACTTACCATAGATATCGAGGATATATATTTCATAACAGGACTGTCTCTCCATGGATCATGGGTGACACTTACAGGTAGTAGGGGTGGCAGTGATCCTATGAATCACTACATCACTAAACATTGTGTGTCGGGTACCCAGAAACACAGCGACAAGATCGCTATCAGGGGTGTCCAAGACTTGCCTCTATGAACTATCCTCTATACTATTACATGCATGGAAGGGAGTACAACTCCCCACATGGCTCTGCAGAGCCATTTTCAGTATGCATTGGAGTGTATGGAGCCCCGAGTCTTCAACTGATGTGAAGGGGTCCTTAAAAGTATGAAAAAACAACTTACCAAGTGCATAAATGGTGGGTTGAAACAATTCAGATACGAGTCGATTTTGGTATACTTGTTATTAGAGAGGGTCCCAGTTTTATTCTTGCAGGTAGATTGGTGTATCCCTGCTCCACAGGATCTGAGAATGAATAGGTGGGTAGACCTCATGGCCCGACATGAAGTTGGTCCCATCATTAAGTATAACGATGTATTCTTCGAATAGTTGAGAAATCAAATGCTCATGGTCAATGGTTATGCATATGTCAGGCTAGACTTCCATGGAGATCCTGACCTATCTCTTCCCGAAGGTTCCCAATGGGGGGACATAGGTAAGAAATAAATTTTGTTTATATCATGTTTTTGTTATTTTTAATGATATAATTTTTTTTAATGTTGTTTATCCGATGGCTAATCAAATGCTATTTGAAAATGCAGAAGTGGGACCTTATCATCCTCTAGGTTCATCCTATATCTAGAGGCGAGGGGAGAGAGGTGTCGTAGCAAGAGTAGTTGTTGCTAACTTCGAAACCATAGAACAAAATATGGAGGGACTCACAATGAATATCCCAGATGCCTCTATAGATGATATTCCTGGGCATTATCAACACAACTGTTGTGCTACTTATATGTTTAGTATAATGCACTCATTAATTATCAATTCGGGATTCGTAATCAATAGAGTTACAAGACACCAGTAAGAAAGGTAATTTCTAATGTCACGAGTATAGAATTAAACTAGATTATGCATGCTAGAAACAAATCAAAATAGAAAGCTGCAATGCACTTTGGTTGTCTTTCATAGAGAGGCCATCCATTCCATTATGGCACATGAAAGTATGAGATGGAATTGGTTTGAAATATCAACTCTGCTATCTGACCCATAAAACTAACTATGCAATCCACACTTCTGAAGGGAAATCACACATCAATCATCAAAGCATAGCATGGGTAGTTCAATAATCAATATGTTGGTTCTGCTGTGGTTCACAATGAACTTCACTAGTTCTTATCCAAATAGTTTTGACTATTGCTGCCAACATCTATGATCACTCAAGGAAATCAAATTCATGAGAACAAAAACAGGGTATATGTAAAAACAGATAAAATAAGATCTCTAAGAAATTACATAATGGAAATCCTAGTCTAAGCTATACTGCTATCATCTAACAGAGTTAAAGCTTTACCTAATTTAATGTTTACACTACTGGAAAACAAATGCTAATGCTAATCTGCGAAGAGGATGACCTTTGTTGGGCGGTGGGCCCTTGCCGCTTCAACAGGTCAGCTACTGAAGTCTACATGAGGCTTGTCTTCAACACACACATTACTCTCACTCACATTTCAAAACATAAAATCAAAACTCTCGTTAACAACTCAACTCACACTTAATCATAGATAATCAAAATATGGAGATAAAATGGCATTCCATTAATTTTCACTCAGTATATGTTCTGTACTATCACACGCTACTTCACATATTGATAATATGCTAACTCTCCTCCTACTTCTACCATCCTTTCCACGACTATTTAATAGTCTGAATCATGAAACACAAGGAGGCGAAGTGATTTGCAAATCAATCAGTTGTTAAGTTCAATCATTTGGTTACATATTTAGCTTCATCCTCATGACATGAAGTGCATGAGGATGAGGCAATCAACAAACTATTCTTATCATAGCCTTGCTAAAGCAAATAGACGTCCACCAATTGACTTAGGCGAGATCTGTCACTTAACTTAGTGCTTTAGGCTCTTCCATATTAGTACCGGATTGTAACAGGTAGATGGTACTGGATCATGACAGTGTGCAAAAGGTGGTACCATATCATGACAGTGTGTGGCCGTTGGTACCGGATCATAACAATGTGTGTTGGTACCGGATCGCAACAGATGTTATTTTAGTACCAGATGCCCTTGGTACCGGATTCAAACAACAACAGTCTTGGTGTGCAGGTACCAGATAGCTGAGCCGGTACAGGAATGCTAGACATCTAGAGGTCAAAGATTCACATATGAAAAATTGAGCATTAGTACATGAAATATTTAATTCCTTAACTCTATAAACCACAAAACGCATGAATTAACCATACTTTACCTTATGACCTTATTACTGGCAAATGGTAGCGTTCTTGTCATTCACTCAAGCTTTAGGTAGGCCAAAAAGGTATAGGTGAAGAGTATAATAGGGTAATGGGGATGTCAATTTCGGGTCTCAACATTCCCCCATGCCAAAATTATTGCATGTCCTCATGCAACTGAAAACAAAACCCAAATTTTTTCAAAACTTGAGATTGTGTTCTTTACTTTGGTGGATCAATGATGTTGATGGTTGAAGCCTCTTCTCTCAGCTCCCTTTTGATGAACCTAACGTATTGTAGGAGTCATAATAACTTCTTATGCTTGTTATAAGTCTCTTCATGGTCGTCTTGAATTTGTTGGCTAGTTGCTTTCAACTGCTCATTTTTCTTTTTGATATACCTGTCCAAGAGTTGATATTCCTTCACTTCCTGTTGGAGTTCCTGATTTTGTTTTTTCAATTCTCCAATCCTTTTCTTCATTTGTTCTTTTGTCAAGGTCTTTTTTGAATCCATCATTACTGGCTAGATGCACTCCCTTTCCTTGACTTCCTCCCTCATCCCACATAAAGTAATAGTAGCTTGGTCCTCGGTCAAACTAGGGATGTCATCTTGGATTGGTAAATCCTCATAAGGGGAGGTAAGGTCGATTGGATCTTCCTGTGTATGAGGACTGACCATTGTTTTTCCCTTCTTTGCCATGCTCCTCATAGTTATTTTACAAGAAGGTACCGGATCAGGGATTCTCATAGGCTTCCTTTTCTTCTTTTCTAATCGTGAAATGGTGACAGGGGGTTGTGCCACAGAATTTTTACTTTTAGTTTCTGAGCTATGCTTCCCTTTCTTCATCATTTTCTGATGGTCTTGTTTCTCAACTGCCACCATTGAAGTCTCCTCTACTAATTTGTTTTTACCTTTTGATTCGGAGCCTTTAGAAGTCTTGTTGACTGTGGAAGATGGCCCTACTTTTTCATGTTGGATCACTGCCCTAGATGATGGTGGAGTTGTCTTATCCTTCTTGCTCTTTTTCTCTTGGGGTTCCTTACTTTTCTTTGGACCATGTTGGGTTTCCTCCACATATTTGTTTTCTATGGGAAGGTATTGTGTGATAAGGGTTTTCCAACTAATCCTCTGTTTCTTAAGCTCATGTAAAACTAGCATTTTAATGAGACCTTGATGGTAATTGCTAGTCTTCTCTGTTTTGGAGATGGATTTAACACCTCTTACCATTTTGTTCAAAATCTTCCATAGAAAGTATGGGAAATCGATTTCAAGGCCTCCTTCAAAATGCAATAGAAGCCTAAGATGATATATGAAGGTCATGACATACCTTCCTTAATAGGTGACAAATCATTGAAGATTGGTAATCATTGGATGGTATTCTTCTTTGATGTAGTTCCTAGGGATCCCCTTCTTCCAGTCAGGGTGCTGATGATTTGCCTTCAAGAATTGTTGGCACATTTCTTTGTTAATTCCTACACCTTTGAAGTATTTGTCTCCTCTGCTAGGTAGTCCCGTAACCTCCCTTAAGGTTGCTTCATTAATTATCAGTTGTAGATTGCCTATATGTGCAATCTATCCATCATAGTTCTGTATAAATTCCTGAGAAATCGTCTTGTGCCAGCCTGTAAATTTTTCCAGAAATGGTATCCACCCCAATCTAGCATATTTTTCTTGACATAATTGGTACTACTCGGTTTCCCTATAAATTTGGAAAACCGGTTTGTGTCTAGTAACGACCATTGTTATAAGTTGAGAAAAGGATCGGGTTGTAGCACAAGGGTTTAGTTAATTGGCTGAAGCGTTTGGTACCAGAAAGGAGCAGGCTCGGGACTGGAGAAAATCTCATGACAGGGGGAAGTATGGTGATGGTGTTGCGAATGGTAAGTTTAAGTAAGGGTGCTGCCAGGAAAAATTATGACCAAATGAGGTTTATCTGGATGGCTTCGCCACCAGATAAGCTATTTCATATCTACCCGTTACTGTAATGATGAGGACAAGACATTGGGTATCAGGGCATGATTTTGGAATAGGTGATTGGACTTTTCGGGGGGTGAAATTAATGTTGGATCGTGGTTCATGATATAAGATGGGTTCCTAAATTGTTTAAGGACAAAATATATATTCGTGGCTTATCATTACTGAACGTGCTTCATATTTTGATGTGATTTTTTGCCTTTAACCATGTTCAAGAGATATGAGAGGATTGATTAGGTTTAGGCACATGGGTATGAGGGATAGGCGCATGGGTTTAATACTAAGGTCATAATATCTAGTATATCTTTTCATACTTATTGTAGTTTTATGAGCATAGGAAAATAAATACCATGTTACCTTTGCTTTCACCTTTGTATGATCGATACCCATAGCATGTGTGTCTGCTTGTAAATTGTCATAATTCATCCTTTTAGACTGAAGCTTCTTAAAAACTTGGTACGGGAATGTCCTGTACTTTTGTTATTCTGTGCTTATCTTCTTTGTATTTGGTTCTACAGGTGGATTATATGAGTCTGGAAAAGAGTTCTGAAGGGGCTCTTTGACCTTCCCCCGTGCTGAATATGTTGTATATCTGTAGGCAAGAAGATTCAACATTTTATATCATAATGGAGAAACGATGATAAGAGCAAAAGAAACCAATCAATTTTTTAGAAGTACAACTTATAACTTATCATATGATCTCATTCCAAAAATGAAATTGCCCTTCTTTTAATGGATTATTGATAGAAGTAGCATTCAACAATGAAACAGGGGAATATATATATTTTCCAAAAGAACAGATCCCACCTAACTTGCTTCAAAGATTTACTATCATTGGTTGTTAAAGATAAATTTCACAATATAAGTAGATTAGACTCCCTGGTTAGGGATCCACTCTTAAGAAGTTTCCTTCTTAGATAGTGTAGGCTTTAGATGTTAGACTGGTAAGTTGACTTAGGCTGTTTCTCAAATGGACATTTGTTTGGAGTAATTATGTTGTTGATTCATCTGGAGTTTTGTATCTCATGAAAGCCAATAATGACCTTTACTCTGTTTTTTTTAGATGACAAAAAGTGATTTTTTCAATCAGACAAGTATAGATGAGACATTTTTCAACCAGAACCCACTGCCAACAAGCCTGTTCAGTACTCCGGTGGGGTAGTTGTGATAATTAGTGAGAGGTACCTTCCCCAGATAGAATGCCCCATTGCCAACAGTCCTGTTCAGTACCTTGATGGGTTTGCCTAGTCATACCACAGATCGGTACCCGCTGCCAGCATACCTGTTCAATATCTCGGTGGGTTAGTCTCTTAAACCCTTTTTCCATCAGAGGCTTCTTGTCCATAGTCACCTATTTTGGTTTGTATTAAAGAGCGCTTTGCATGGTGATAGGGGAGGCTCGTCTGAAAACCTTTTTATAGGGTGGGATGGTATTGGGTTGGAAGGCATATACTCTTCTTTTGTATGTCTTTTAAAGATTTGTCTGAAGGAAAAAATAAACTTGTATGCACATTATTTCTTTAGAGTGATCCAGATGTATAATTTTGTCTGAAGTTGTCCATAAGAGAATGACCTAACTAAAGTTTTCTTAGGGTACTGGTACATCCTCTGCCATAAAAGTTTTGGTAGTGTGCCCATGGTAGAGAGTGTTCATATACTCATATGTTACTCTTTACTAAGATAATCCAATGAATACTATTGAAGTATGGTTAGGGTGAGATAGTTGCTTATAGGATCATATATTTTTTTCTTTAAATCATGCTAAAATGCTAGGTAAAGGAAACTTCTAGTCTTTAAAGTGGATTGTGGTTCTTTGAGCAATCATAGGTAAACATTGTGTCCCTCTTTTTATTTTGTTTTTAAGCAACATAATCAAAAGAGATTAAATTTCTTCTCAACAACATAACCAAAATAAATTAAAATTCTTCTCAGCAACAGAACCAAAAGAAATTAAAATTCTTCTCAGAAACAAAACCAAAAGAAATTTAAATACTTCCCTTTAGTTGTCAATAGAAGGGCTACCATTTGATACTACATTTGGCTTCGTGGTTCCATCTTAAGTGGTTTTTGCATGGTTTCATACTTCAGATTAATTGACATAATATTTTGAAATATGCGTAGTATGCTTTGTTAATTAGGTAATGTGTCTTGATAGTACTGATGAATGACAGACTCTGGTACTAGACTGGTACTGGACTGGTACTGGACCAGAACAGGATTTATGGTACCAAAACAAAACAGAATATTGTTGATGCCTACAACTGATGTTTAGCAAGTTCATGAAGGATCAAATAGATTATAAAAATTTGCTTACAAAAGAAAAGAAAATTTGCGAAAGTAAAATAAAAGGAGGTAAGAGTCTCTTGTTACCTTCAACTTATTAACGAAATTCGATCCACACCTATGTACAAAAAGTTTCAAATAAACCAATCAATCAATGTGGGTAAGTAGGAGGATCTCCCTCCTTACTGATCATCTGCATGTTTGAATTCTGTAATATACGAGTCAAGAATTCTTCTTTTGACAGAGGTTTGTTGTAAACTCGCAACCGGTGACCATTCACAAGTAGTGGTGTCTGTTGTTCATCAATTGTCTTTATCTTGATTGAACCATTATCGTAGATAGTGTCAATTTCGTAAGGTCCCATCCAACGGGTGGTTAACTTACCTTTGAAGTTCTTGAATCTTCTGTCATACAATAGGGCCCAATATCCTTGTTGAATTTTTTTCTTTTTGAGATACTTGTCATGCCATTTTGTTCTCTGTTATTGAATGAGGGTAGTCCTTTGAAGTGCTTCCTTCCTGGTTTCATCCAACTCATTAAGCTGCAAGAGTCTTTATTGCTGGGCTTCATCCAAGTTCATGCCAACTTGTACTGCAGTCCTGAAGGTTTTGATCTAAAATTATATGGGGAGAAGCACCTGCTTCCCATACACTAACTCATAGGGTGTATGTCATGTTGTATTCCTCCAGGTGATTCTATAAGCCCATAAGGATTCTAATAGTCTGTCAGCCCAATCATTATGGTGCAGTTGTACTATTTTGGTAAGAATGGACTCAATAATTTTGTTGGTAGATTCTACTTGTCCATTTTCTTGTGGATGATAGGGTGTAGATTTCCTGTGTTTGATTTGGTATTGTTTTGTAACAACTTTGACTAGATGAGAGGTAAATTGAGTTCCCTGATCAGTCACAATTTCTCAAGGTACACCAAATCTAGTAAAGATATCATTAAAAAGGAAATCTACCACTGATTGTTCACTTGCAACCGGTAAAGCTTTTTCTTCAACCCATTTAGTCACATAGTCAGTGCATACAAGTATATACTTTTTCTTTTTAGATGCAGGGTTAATGGGCCCTACAAAATCTAATGCCCATTTCTCAAATGGTTTAATAACTACTTGAGCTTGAAGTGGCATTTGGTCTCGTGCAATAGGCTTACCCATTCGTTGACATTCATCACAATTGGATACATAGGTTTTAGCATCTCTGAAAATATGAGGCCAATAGTAACCTAATTGCAGAACTATGTAAGTAGTCCTTTTGTCTACGAAGTGTCCTCCATAAGGGCCATCATGGAAGGCTTGTAAAATATCATGAATTTCATCTTCCATTATACAATTCCTGATCACAAAATCTGGTCCTGTTTTGCAGAGGCAATCATCGTGCCACATGTAATTTGCACTTAGTTGAATTACTTTATGTTTTTCTCTAGGAGACAATTTTTTAGGCATCTTCCTTGTCACAAGATAGTTAGCGACATCTGCATACCATGGAGTGAATGTAGAAATAGCAAATAAATTTTCATCAGGAAAGGTATCTTCTACTGGTGCATTATCTCCCAGATGAATCATTCTAGACAAGAAATCAACTACAAGATTATCTTTACCAGGTCTATCAATAATGTTGATATTAAACTCTTGTAATAGTAAGAGCAATCTTGTAACTCTAGGATTTGTTACAGATTTGTTCATTAAGAATTGGATGGATGAATGATCACTGTGTAAAAAAGATTGATATCGTGTAATATAGTGTCTAAATTTATTGATAGCATGGACTACAGCTAGCAATTCTTTTTCTGTAACCATATAATTAACTTAGCTGGAGATAGATTTTTACTGACAAAGTAAATAGCATAGGAAATTTGATTTTCTCTTTGTCCAAGGACTGCCCCAAGGGCTGTGTCTGAGGCATCGATACAGATATGAAAAGGAAGGGACCAATTTGGTCCTCTTAATACAGGGGTAGTTGACAATTTCTGTTTTAGAATTTCAAAAGATATTTGGAATTCATCATCCCACTTAAATTCAACTTCTTTAGATAATAATTTTAATAAAGGGGTAGCTAGGCTTGTAAAATTCAGAATGAATCTTCTATAGTAGCTAGCATGTCCTAAAAAGTTGTGGACTTCCTTTTGTGAGGAAGGTATTCTGATTTGTGTGATGATATAAATTTTTGCCGGATCAACTCTCATGCTGGAATGAGAAATGTGATGTCCTAAAACAATACCTTCAGTGAGCATCATTTTTTATTTTTCATTACTTAAGGAAAGGTTAGTTTCCTTACACCCTAATCAAGACTTTTTCTAAACTGGCCAATGCTTCTTGGAATTCTTGTCCATGGACTATAAATTCATCCATGTAGACTTCCACACAATCATTGGTCAAGTCAGAGAAAATGGCTAGGATAGCTCTTTGAAAAGTGGCTGGGAAATTGCAAAGTCCGAAAGGGAGCACCCTATAAGAATATGTTCCCCAAGGGCAGGTGAAAGTGGTCTTCTCTTGGTCTTCGGGTGCTATTTGTATCTGGTTGTAACCACTAAACCCATCCAAGAACGAAAAATACTTATTTCCGGACAGGGTATCCAGCACCTGATCAATAAATGGTAATGGAAAGTAATCCCTATGGGTGGATTTGTTTAACTTCCGGAAGTCTACACATATCCTCCACTTACCATTTTTCTTGGGAACTATGACAAGTCTAGATACCCATTGACTATCTGAAATGGGGTATATGAGATTGGCTCGAAGGAGATTTTGCAATTCCTCTTTTACAATATATTTAAGGGCTGGATTCATCCTTCGCTGAGGCGGTCTGACTGGTCTAATTTGGTCATTAGTGTAGATATGATGTGTGCATGTTTCAGGGTGAATGCCTTTCATGTCTGCATAATACCATGCAAAGGCATCAAATTGTCTTTGGAGCATTTCAATCACTTGTGTCTTTTGTTCTAGTTCCAAACTAGAGTTGATATACAAGGGTTTTCCTGGGCTAATCTCAACAAGTTCAATAGGTTCTTCCTTATCTGAGGAGGTTGGTGATAAAGTGTATAATTGAGTGATATCAGGGTGCCAATTTTGTTGAAATTCGAAACTAAAAATATGTGACAATTCTGCAAAAGACCTTGGGTATTCAATGCAATTTGTGTCAGCCAAAAATAAGCTTAAGACTTGTTCATCTGATTGTTCTTGTATTCCTCTTACTTTTTCAAGTTTTAAAAGAGGTCTGATGTAATCTTCCTCTCCATAAGGGTTTTCTTATCAAATAGGTATTTCCTGTGCCAGTTGGGCAGGAGGGAAGAGGACGCATTTTTGGCTATGTGTTCCATTGGATATAGTCATCTCACTAGACCGACATCTGATAAAGGCATCTGCTGTGGCCAGCCAAGGGTGGCCAAGAACCACAAGGTGTCCTAGTTTGGAGGATGAATTAGAATATATGACTAAAAAGTCTACTGGATATTCCTAAGAAGCTAGAGTAACTATGACATCATCTAGACTTCCTACAGGCTAATGACTGACTTATCTGCCATCTTGATCATGGTTTGGGTTGGTCTTAACTGGTTGATTTGGAGCTTTTGCATAGTGTCAAAAGGCATTAAATTAATAGCTTCACCCAAATCAATGAGTGTGTTTGGTAGAGAAATGCCATTAATTTCAATAGTGACAACTGGGTTTCCAGGGTCATTATATTTGTATGGCATTTCAGAAATAAATTCAGATAATTGTCCCACTACCTAAACGAGAGGAGGTTCCTTCTTCTTCCTTCCTAGTTTCTTAATGCAAAGATCCCTTATAATTTTGGCGTATATAGGGATATCCTTAATAGCTTGCAGCAGAGGTATTTTCATGCACACATTTCGTAATTCATCTTCTATATCTCTGTGCAAGGGTGGGTTGGGTTTCTTCACTAATAGTCTTTCAGGGTAAGGTGGGAGATTAATTTGTTAGGGTACTTGTACAGAATGAGAAGTGATTGGGATAGGAGGAGAGGCCTCTTCTTATGCAGGGGTGGTTTGAGTGTTTTCTTCCTCAGAATGATTATCATTTTCTTCCTGAATTATTACTGCAGGATCTGATTGGTTTACAACTTTCCCCGATCGTAGTTGAATTTCATAGGTGGGAAAGGTTTGAACTTTTGTATTCTGCACAGGGTGGGTGGGTCGATTATTGGGGTTAGGGACTGGCTGGGCAGGGATTGTTGTTGGTCTTGGAGGATTGTGGGAAACTTGGTTTTGTGGTTGTTGATTGGCATTTATAGATACTTCCTGTTGCTGATGAGGATTCAAGGGGGTTGTAAATTGTTGTTGTATAGGAGGTGGGAGTAAATCTTGCATCTGTGGTGGGTTGAATCCAGGTAGTAATTGGGAAATGTTTGCAGGGTACTGTGGATATGTAGGGTAAGAGGGATTTCCATACATAGGTCCCCTCCAACCTTCTTGCCAAGGATGATTTTGCTAAGGTGTCCATTGTGGATAAGTCATTGGGGAAGGACCCCATTGTTGTTGTTGATATTGTGTATTAGGATCATAAAATGTGTTGGGATTTTGGGCTCTCCAAGGTCTTCTAGAAGGGTATGGTTGTTTTTGTGAGACTCCTCCTCCCCTATACATGGCTTGTAGTTCAAGCAAGGTTGGACACTAAGATGTGGGGTATTCTAGTGTACACAAACCACAGATTTCTATGACATTTAATGGGCATTCTTTCTCGTTGTTGTTCTTCTTTCGACATCTATGACAAAATATTGCTAAAGCATCTTCTTCTTATTTCTTTTTTAGTTTAAGAGTATCTAATTGGTTACTTATTGTTCTCAAGATGCATGTTTTAAAGTTCTCCAATAAGTTTCCTAACTCAGTTCCGGTGACAGTCCCTGAGCTTTGTTTTGTATTTTTGCTAAAAGGATCTCTTGGTCCTTTGCCTGTTTTAGCTTGTCCTCTTGAGTATCTCCTGCAGTAATCTGCAATTTCTGAAAAAAAAATTTGGTGTACATCTTTCGAACTCAACAAGTTTAAAAATTCTATGAAATCGTCCCTGAGACCTTTCAAGAATACAGTTCTTACTACAACTGGCTCTGTGGTGAATAGTTTTGACTTTTGATAGTTGTATAAGATCCTTTCTAAGTAGTCTTCACGACTTTCATCTTCTATTTGCTGCATTTTAAAAATGTTGTTTTTAACATTATCCTTACAATAGTCTTGGTATTTTCGTAAAAACATGTCTTTCATTTGATCCCAAGAGAGGATTGTATTTTCTCCTAAGCTCATGAACCATCTTAAGGCTGAATATTTCATTGTAGCAAGAAAAAGCTTAAGTTTTTGGGCATCGTCTGAGTAGTTATAGCTTTTACATAATGAGTCAAACTCGAATAAAAATAAATCTGGGTCTTCAGTTGACATACCTCTGAAAGTGGGTAACGATGATAGTGGGATATTCTTCATATTAACATTTCTGGAAATATCCAAGATTGGAAACCCAAAGGTTTCAGTCTCTGTAGCTACATTTCCTTCTTCTTCTGCCATTCTACTGATGGATGGTTCAAAAACTAGATTTTCTGTGTCTCCTAAATGTTCAATAGACTCACGTTCTGCCTGTCCCAATACCGATTCTTCTGTTTTAGGTTCTCCTTCTGGAGCCTCGCTGGCTCCCCTTGAATTTTTTGTCGGTGGAATTTTTCCTGCACCAGTGTCAGTTGGATTAGTGGGGGGTTTTTGAATCTTTGGAGCTTACAAATCTACCCTTGTTATCTCTATATCGATGCATAAAATGGAAATTTGATATTTTAGCTGAATTGAAATCCTAATTCTATCTAGAAGGTAAGAAGGAAACCTGGCTTCGGAGAACCCCACTCTAGTGTTCGCGTGGCTCTTCACTCACATCTTAAACATTTTATCCTCCTCCCTCAAGTAGCCATTTAAAAACATTAAAATTTATGCAAACAATCTAAGCTAAAAATCACTTCCTACAGTTTGCAACTCCCGGACAACGACACCAAAATGTTGTGCTACTTATATGTTTAGTATAATGCACTCATTAATTATCAATCCGTGATTCGTAATCAATAGAGTTACAAGACACCAGTAAGAAAGGTAATTTCTAATGTCATGAGTATATAATTAAACTAGATTATGCATGCTGGAAACAAATCAAAATAGCAAACTGCAATGCACTTTGGTTGTCTTTCACAGAGAGGCTATCCATTCCATTATGGCACATGAAAGTATGAGATGGAATTGGTTTGACATATCAACTCTGCTATCTAACCCAGAAAACTAACTATGCAATCCACACTTCTGAAGGGAAATCAAACATCAATCATCAAAGCATAGCATGGGTAGTTCAATAGTCAATATGTTGGTTCTGCTGTGGTTCACAATGAACTTCACTAGTTCTTATCCAAATAGTTTTGATTATTGCTGCCAACATCTATGATCACTCAAGGAAATCAAATTCATGAGAACAAAAACAGGGTATATGTAAAAACAGGAACGCTAGACATCTAGAGGTCAAAGATTCACATATGACAAATTGAGCATTAGTACATGAAATATTTAATTCCTTAACTCTATAAACCACAAAATGTATGAATTAACCATACTTTACCTTATGACCTTATTACTGGCAAATGGTAGTGTTCTTGTCATTCACTCAAGCTTTAGGTAGGCCAAAAAGGTATAGGTGAAGAGTATAATAGGGTAATGGGGATGTCAATTTTGGGTCTCAATAGCAACACAATGGGTGTGTCTGCATCCATCGGTCAACTCCTCTGTAGAGTAGCATAGGAAGTCACATGTTATAGTGAGAAACATCCCTGATGCTATTGTATATGAAGCCATGTTCTTCATATTTTTGATATTTTGGTCTTCGGACAAGAACACTTTTTGTAAACTTTGATCGTTATATATATATATATATATATATATATATATATATGAGGATTCTACCGGCTTACTTGTTGTATATACAAAGTGTGATTGGATTTTATAAATGTCTCAAATGTCTGTCTAAAACATAATTAGCCAATGCACATGTTAATGTATTTAGACATATAGGAATGTGTTGATATTCAATGTAATCAAAATGATGTTCCAAGAGGCGAACTCGTAAATATAACCTTAACAACGTAGGACTTCAAATGGAATAAACATTACTCAACTGTAGGACTACTAACTGTGAATCGAGTTGTACAACAAGATGACGGATTCTAAGTGAAACGTCGGTCAATAATTCAATGACTGCACTGTATTCCACAATATTGTTAGTTGCACGACCAAGGCAAACACCATGTAGACTGATCAATTCATCCATAGGTGCATAGATTTCCCAAGCAACAGATGCTAAGTTATGAGTACTACAACTAGCACCATTATTGAAGCCAAGGTAGGGTAGCAAAGACACTGACATTTGGAAACCAAGCACAACGCAAGGTAAGTAGAAGAAGGGTGAAACCAAACAATGAAAAAGCACACAAGAGTATGATACACAAAAAGTACAAGCACTCATGCAAAAATGGTTTAAGAATAGTACTTATTTAAGTAAATCCCATTTCTGAGTTCATTGAAAGAAATTCCATCATAATCTACCAGCTCATAAGCTCCCTTCTCCAACACTCGTTTGAAAATATAAGGACCCCGCCACATGGGCTCGAATTTACCGGCCCCTAGCAAATCACGATCTTGCTCGTAAAGAAGAACTACATCACCTTAAGAAAAAACACGTGGCTTGACATGCTTTTCATATTGGGATTTGACATGTTTTTTCTGATTTTCAATAACTAAGGTGACATCATGACGGGTTTCGTCTAATTGCATCAAGTACAAAAGACGATCCTCTTCAGTAGAGGTGTTAAGGATAAGTTCGATGATTAGTTTCAAAGATGGTATCTCACATTCAATCGAAAAAATTCCTTGGATACCATATACTAACTGGAAAGGTGTGAATCTCATTGCAGACTTAATGGATGTCCAATAGGCCCATAATGTTTAGAACAACATCGTTTGCCAATTTTTCATATGAATTCCTATCATTCGTCGAAGCATAGTAGTGAGAAATTTGTTGATTGCTTAAACCTGACCATTGGATTGTGGATAATAGGGGGTTGAGTTTTCATGATGAAGACCCAACTTTTCAGTAAGTTCAGACATCATAAAATTACAAAATGACTACCATGATCAGTAACGATGGATTGAGGGACACCAAATATAGTAATTATATGATTGATTATGAACAACGTTGTAGTTATCCCGGTATTATCAAATGTAGGCATCGCCTCAGCCCATTTAGTGAAATAATACACAGCTACAATGATGTATCCATGCCCCCTGTCCGAGTCAGGGTTACATGTCATGAAGTCGATGCCCCATTTAGAAAATGGACCAATGGAAACTACAAGGTGAGATCAGATCTTATGATTATAAGTTTGACAAGCGTGGAATTTCTGGATGACAGTAATGCAATCCTTAAACAACGAAGGCTAGAAATAACCAGCTTGTAAGATATTTTGTGCAGTGGCATTCCCAGACATATGACCGCCACATGCTCTAGAGTGACATTCATTCAAATCTTTCTCATCTTCATCATAGGTGAGACATCGTTGAAATATGGAATCAATACCACGATGGTAAAGGGTATCACCAAGGATGATGTATTGATGGGCTTGATACCGTGTATGATGACGAATTGTACTAGAGAGATCAGGACAAAAAGTTTGAGTCTGGAGATAGATGATAATATATCCGTACCATACGTCCTCAGAATTGATCATAAAGAGGAATTTGTAAGGTAAGGAATCCTCTGCCACATTTTCTGTTTCAATAGAGGGAAGGTCACATATCAATTAGACAAAAACCAAAGACTTCTTTGACTTAGCATGTTCAAACTCCAAGTCAAACTCCTAGAGAATAACTATCCATTTGGAGTAATAGCCCCCCAACAATTGTCGAGTAAGGATATGTTGCATGGGGTTGCAATCAGAAATGACAGTGGTTCTACATAATAAGATGTAGTGGCAAAAATGTTGAATAACTTGAACAACTTCCAAGGCCAATTTCTCCACATGTAAATATTTGATTTCGGTAGTCATGAGACTCCAAATCAAATAGTATATCACATGTTCATCATGTGAATCATCCTCTTGGACTAAAACCATGGAAATGGTAGAGTCCAAAGGAGCTAAGTAGATGAAGTAATATTGGCTATAGTAAGGTGGAAACAATAGTGGTGTACGGGTTAAGGCGAGTTTCAAAGATTCAAAGGCTTTGTTGGTAGTCTCGTCCCATACCAAATTGTAACCTTTCTTGAGTAGTCGAGTAAATCCTTTCGTTAATTCAGTGTAATTGGGAATGAATCGACGCAAAAAGTTTTCCTTCCCTTGCAAACTTTGGAGATGACGTAGTGGTGAAGGAGGAGGTAGATTAAGAATAACCTCAACCTTCAAGGGGTCTATTCGAATCCCATGTATAGACACGATAAAGCCAAGAAGTCGATCAGAATCCACACAAAAAACACATTTCTGTGGGTTCAAATGTATGCGATAATAACGACAACGGAGTAAAATGGCCCATAAATGTGCCGAGTGATCTTGACAGTGCATGGAATGCGCCGATAGATCGTTTAGATAGAGTTGTACGATGTGCTTAATATCATGAAAAGCGTAAGACATAGCGCGTTGAAAATTCACACCAGCATTCTTTAGACCAAAAGGTAATTTCCGGTAGGCGAAGGTTCCCCAAGGGAAAATAAAATAAGTCTTGTGTTGTTCCACTGGTAAAATATTTATTTGATTATATCCGGAGAAATCGTTCATCAAGGAGAAGATTTCACTCACGACACAGTCATAAACGATCTGGTCAATGAAAGGGATTGGATAATTGTCCTTAGGAAGTGATTTATTTATATCCCTATAATCTACACAAATGCAGATTGTGCCTTGTTTCTTATTTACCAAAACAATATTAGATACCTAATCAGTCAAAGCCACAGGATAGACAAAGCCAACTTTAATAAGTTTCTCAACTTCAATCTTGATAGCAACAACTTTACGTTGATTACCAAGCGAAGTCTATGCCAAATGGGTTTAGCATCCAGATAGGTCTTAATCTCATGCACAACAATATCAGGATCAATACCTGGAATTTCTTCATAACTCCAGGTGAAAACATCACAAAATTCTTGGAAAAGGGATTTATAAGTGTGGACCTCATCAGTAGAACACGAGGCCCTGATATGAACACTTTCCATGACTTCGAGTTTAATTGATATGTCAAGAGGGACGGTAGGTGAAATGTTACTCAAGTTCCCTTCATACAAAACATCATCTTTTGACTCAAGAACGAAAGAAATAACAACAATGGTCGACAAAGTCGAAATCTGTTGGTAGCTCTCTATGGTATCATGTTCTAGGAAGAGAATGGAATGATGACTCCCATCGTCCCATGGAGTATCTTCCATAGACATGACTGACATGATCATCTCATCAATAGGAAATATCACATGAAATAGATCATGAGATGTATCATAGAGAGAAGGAGGAGAGGGGGTTGCCGATTGAATAGCTTGATAAGATGATTCCACCGGAATTAAAGGCATTCAGTCACCGTAACAAAGATAATCACCAGAGTTAGGTACTATCCATGGGTCATATGACTCAGGGGTTTCATGAACAATGATGGATATCATGTTAATCGAAGTGACAAAAGGAGGAGGAATATCAGGTGGTGGTATTGGAAATGTACCCATCAAGGTTGAATCTTTTAAAAGACCCATGTTGACATTCTCATAATCGGGAGGTGTTTTGGAGACAAAAGACACGTTGCTAGTACGTGAATCAAAATTAAAGAAGGCCAGTTGGTCAACAATAATGACCTTTCCTTGGTGCGGGAAACATAACACACAGAAAAGGGTAGACACAACTGAATGCATGGAATCAATCCAGCTACAACCAAGTAGATGGTTATAATCGAGAGGTGCATCAAAGACCTCAACCTCAAAATTGACGCCTTACCTTATAACATAATAGAAAACGAAGGAAGAACACCATAAGGTTTGAAACCTGTACCATTGAATGCCTTAAGGGTATTGTGTGACTTGGTAAGGGAAGGAGAGCCAATAGCTTTCCAACAAGTAACATACATAACGCAAGTCGATGATCCTTCATCAATAACAATTCTACATATATTCTTGTTTTCCACAACAACTTGGATCTAAAACTCTAACTGAGGAGGGAGCCTTGGAATTTGATCTTCCAAGTCAAATATTATAAAATTGGTATCCGTAGGATCAATTCCACCAATGGCCTTTAACAACGCCTTTTGTTGAGTAGGACAAATTTGAAGGACTTCAAGAGCTAACATCACAGAGGGTGCTTGCGCAAGGTCTTCTACAATACTGTAGTTTTGGGTAGCACGTGCGTGAGGATTAAATGAATACTTTCAAACAACGCCCTTTGGAGGAGGATGAAGAACTATATCGAGGCTCGGTCGTTTGAGATGAAAAGGATCGTTTGGAGGTGAAGTTGGGGGAGGAGGTTGAACCAACGAAGGTGGTAAATTATCAACTTTATATTTTGACGGAGAATAATCTTTGGCTCAAGTTGTGACTGCAACTTCATTCTTCTTGGAGTCACCAGTACACAAAAGGACATAAGATGTGGTAGAAGGAGAAGTTTGTTCATGAATGACCAATTGGGCCTGCTGCTGAGAAGGGAAAGGTTGTGACAAAACGATAGGTGTAGGAGGCTTCCCGGTCCCTTAGAGGAACTTAGTAACCTTGACGCATCATGGACAATAATTTGTATAATGATGGTCACCACCAACGAGGTTTACATTTATCTTTTTCATCAACGAGATGCATTTTGGGCTTCTCAGATTGTTGATTATTATTTTTTTCTTCCTTATTCTTACCCTTCCCTTTCTTTTTATTTTGTTTTTTCTCGGTAGGTGTGGATTGAATCGAATTAACTTCAAAAGTCTTACTGGAGGAAGGAGTAGGAGTAGGATTATTTTGTACATTAGAATTATTATTTTTAGGATTGGTGTGAGTGGCTTATGTAGACCGAGTCTCAGCATGGAAGGTGCCAATCACACTATCAACAACATGAGAAGATACTGGATGTGTCGGGGTAGGATTCGTGGATGGACGAGGAGCATCAGGGATCAAATAGTAAAGTGTACACGTTTGTGATTAAACAAGATCTAGATACCGAGCACGACAAATCGTCTGCTCTTTAGTGACGACACCACCCATGGAAAAATCACGGGCTATAGGCCCAATGAGTGATTTGGTAAACCACTTAGCCAATAGTTGATCAGGAAGGGAAAATTTGATTAACCGTCTTCTCCTTCTCCACTCATGGATGTGATAAGAAATATGAGTGGAAGAAGATTGTTTAAAATAACTCAAAATTTTGATTCCTGTCTCATATCGAATCGACAATTGGTAATGTGTCAAGAAGGCCATGGATAGGGTATTAAAGTCATTAAATAATCCTTGCGGTAACTCAATGTACCATTTAGTTTCCGAACCCGTGAGAGTTCGTTGGAAAATTTGTAATCTAATAGAATCATCCAACAATGAGTTGGACAGACACCAAAGATGGAAAGTCATGACATGATTATTTAGGTCTTCTCCCGATTGACCGTCAAACTTAGGAATGTCTGACTGAAATTTGGCTGGTATGAAGGGTCAATAAGGAGATTGAAAAATTGAATCATTCAAAATCCTAGATAAATCAGGTAAATCCAAAGTGGCAAGGAAAGGAAACTGTCTGTTCACTTGAGAAAACTGGTAGTTTTGAGGAGGAAGTCCCGTAGGTATACCAATAGGATGATAAGATATCTGTAAATAGTTAGATAGTCCTGACAGATTCAATTGTGGAGGGTTTTGATTCAAATAGCCAATGGGGCTTGGTTGATTAGGTATGTTCCCTTGGAAGGGAACAATAGATTGAAAATTATGACCCCAAGTAGGATTCATAGAACCTGGGTATGGTTGACCAAAATTGGGAGGTACAAAAGAATTAACTTGAGGATGTTCCCCCCTAGACCATTGTTGATTCCCTTGGAAAGTAATATCCCAAGGTTGAGATTGTAACACATGTATATTTTTTCCATAAACTAGGTTATGGACTCTAACTTGAGTTTTCCCCCCAAGTTGAGGTTGTCCCCCAATCTGAGGTTTCCCCCCAAATTGTGTTTTCCCCCCAACTTGAGGTTGGCCTCCAACAGGAATTTGAAAACCAGAAGTGATAGAATGACTGGTGCCCCCAAATGGATTGGATCCACTAAGGCCAGGATGATTAGATCCTCCAAAAAAAAGGTGGAGGAGGGACATAAGGCCCCCTAGAGAGAACCTGGGTAGGTGTAGGAACAAAATGACTAGCAACATTATACCCAGGAGGAACAAAAAGTTTTGACCCTCCATATGGATTCTGGGTAGGAATAGAAATGGAAGTATTCAAAGTGTTATACCTAGGGGGAAATGACGGATTTGGTATAAGAGGAAGTGGCATTCCAATAGGTGCTTGAGTGATAACCACATTTCTAGTAGAAACAGTCGTATCTTGTGGGACCATAGTAGAATGGGCCATATGGAGAGGAAGAATTGAGTGAGAACCAACCAACAATTGGTTTGAAACTATGGTGACATTACTAGTAGTGCCAGTAAAAAGGTATAAAGGTACCATATAGGTAACAAACGTTTTAGGCATTTGTGATGCCATAGGTTGATCAGGACTCACTCCTAGGTTTCCAAAAAGATCTCATACTGTAGAAGGGGTAGAGCTAGGGTTAAAAATTCCAGCAGTGTGAGCCGAGGTTCTAAATGATTCACTTTGAAAAAGTGGATCATCTACTCCAGATTCCACGTTAGGTCCAGTAGGTACTCTAGTATTGTCAACAACAACGATTCTCCTCATGAGTTCATCTGGAGAAAATGTGCATCGTGTCTGATACTCAATAATGGATTTGGGGGAATTTTGGATGCCTCTAAAGAGTCCGAAAAAATTCATAATCCCTCTAAAGAATGCGAACTTCCAACCAGTGAGGCTACTTCATTATTGATTGCTCCCTCAAGAGATCCTTATAGTGAGTTAGGAAGCAAGGGGAGGTAACCTTCCAGATCTTCTGGAGGTAGTCCTTGCATCCTACGTGAACAACGAAGGCTGATGTTGTCTGAACCAAATAAAGAACGAAAAAAGTCTATGGCCAACTATGGAAACAAACAACACTCACTAATAAAATCTAGAAATCAAACCAAAAAAAAAACCTTCTTATTTCGAATTCACTAGTTGGTGATGAAATCCAACGTCGCGAAGTCAAGACAAGAAGGTGCTAGGATAAAGCGGGTGGAAAAGTTACGTTGATGACCTGCTTAACGGACTTACACCCTGGTGCAAGCTCCCACACATAATCATGGGTATAACCTCCAAGGAGCCCGAGTGAGTTTGGCTAACGTTGATTCCAGGTACCGTGAATACTTTCCCCTCCACAGTCACCTTGTGTAAAGACCCTAAAGAGATAGGCTACTAAGGTTACCAATTACAATAATGATGCATGGGGAAACAATCTACAGTCTGATCCACGTGCAAAGGAAGGGTATCTAGCCCGAAATCAACTTGAGAGGCCCCCACACATAATTGTGGGTATACCCTCAAGTGACCACCAATAATATGTGCAATCTGTACACTAAGACCGACAAAGAAGGGTGAGTAACTCTGCCAGTCCTAATGCGACCTCATAATTGATCCTTGTGTTAGAAGGGACTCCCAGGACAAAACGTAGCAATTGGATTTGAACTCTCCCTATCACAATATACTACTGTGTGTTTTGATGCTTTGGAGAGTGTGCCTTACAACCTATTGCAAAGCGCTATCCTAGCTAATGTTGGTGAAGAGAATTTCTAGAAAATAAAAGCTGCTTATAAATTTTAAAATTACGTTGTGTTTTAAAGGTTGTTGTTCATTCAAAAGGGAGATGGAAATGAAATCGATGGCATATGCGACCTTGACCCAATAAAATACAAGAAGATATGAATATGTAATCTTTCAATTCAGTGAATTATAATTAAAGTAGGGAGAAGGTATCTCTTTTTGAAGTACAAAAGCTACGAAATACAATTTCTCATTTCTTGAATGAACACAATTCCAAATAATCAAAGACTACAAAATTTTCCAATGTTCTCTTTTAATAAAAAATAATTCGAATGCAAAAATTTTCTTGTGAAAGATTACTAAAAAGAATAAATGACTTCAGTTCTTCCTTTCCCAAATCAAATAAGAGATGTAATGAAGAAAGGAAAGTGTAATCCAAGAAAATTAACACACTCTTAACACAATTCCCAAATCAAAGTCATAACATAGACAAAAATGAAAATGATAGGAAAGCCTTTTGTCAAATGCAAACAAAAATGTTTCTCAATCAATAAACAACATGGAAAGAAAAATAAATACGAAACCTCAAATAAATCAAATACCCTTTGTCAAATAAGCACTCAGATCAAGATGCAGAGATTATACCCTTGTGACAAAAAATCAAAAGTAAAACTTGCAAAATTATAAAGAAAAAATTTCAATTTATGAAAACTAATAAAATGAAAGATTTAAACTCAAAAATCAATCAAACACTAGTGTCAGAAGCTCATCCCAGGAAATTGAGGAAAAACTAGGTGAAAAAAGAAAAATTGACCCACTCCAACAATTCCTATAGGAATCGTCGCAGGCTGGCAGTGGGGCACAATGCGATGAGTTAAGGTCGTCGCTGGCTACCAATAGAGCATAGTGCAACATCATCACACTGGTTTTCACAAGAAGGGTGCAATGTCAGAGGTTCTTCACAAGCTGTCTATATCATACAGTGAAACGATCTCTGTAACTAAGGAAAAAATGGAGGAAAGACAAAAACTCTAACCGAACTTTCAGACCCAGGGAGTCCAGATGGATCACCCACAGACTCAGAGAATGAATTTAACCAGAAGAAGGAAGGCTAAAAGAAAATAAGAAGAAAAAAACCAAAAGAGATTTGTATCCCTAGTATGGTCACCAATTTTGTTATAGGATTAATTGGTAAATTCAGACATAAACAGATCTCCCTAGATCCCACTGGAAACTAGAACAAAACATAACAGAATATGAAACTTTCCCTAAGCTCTAATTATTGAGTTTACTAGTTAACAAGAGATGGACAACATACCTTTTAAATGTTGTTTCCTCTTTCCATTTCCGTCCTAGCTCCACTTCAATTCTCCTGTGATATTGAATCTACAAGGGAACACAAGCCAACCAAAGTGAAAGAAACACAATATACTCAACAAGAACTTATGTATGTGATCAATGAATCATACAATAAAACAAGACTAATTTTATGGGAAAGAAACATATCATTGTATCATATTAAATAGAAAGTGGATATTACAACCAAAGCCTTGATGTCGCAAGGTCCCCTTTCATTGTCCCTTTTCTCCAACACACACACCTTTGCTCCAACCTTGAATGAAGAAGATCCACAATGACTTGATGAACTAAAATGAGGTTCTCAAGCATGATCTGAAGTACAATTCTCCATCCAATTCTTAGCCTATTCAACCTTATCCTTTTCTATGAGAGACCCCTCTTTATATAGTGTGAAAGAGAGATGGATGGGGATATATAATGATCCCACCAAATTAGAGAAGCGAGTGAGATCCAAATCGATCGGAGGCCACCTCATATTCTATAACATCCCCTTCTAGAACATTCGTGAAATTTGACTTTTCCCAAGATTAAATCATCGTCGCACCCTACATACTTAGAAACTTGTGACGACGTCACGATCCAGGTATATTGCAACATGCGATGATCATGCATCATCGCACCTCATGAATAGAGCAGGGTGCGACAACCTTCCTTCATAGGGTTTTCTGGCAGAGGAAATCAAATCGATTTTCTCTTGGAGAAAGTCTCTTTTAATATTTTTAGGGAACATGAACACACATTGTCAGGCGATCACTAAGGTGATCAAAATAATGTGTAACTATGAATCAATCCCAGCCGTTGATTTGGTGATTCCATTAACTTTGCAAACATTTAAATTTTTAAAATTTTCCAAGGATGAATCGGGGATGTTGATCCAAGATCGAACACGATCTCAAGCGTTGATTCTCCAAACTTTGTCTAGCATTACGACGACCATTAAAACTCAAAATTTTGACCTTCCAAGTCGAATTTGACTCCACAACTCCCTAGACCGAATCCATTAACTTCTTATACAATCCTGGAATCATTCAAACTTAGATCCGTTCACGAATTTAGGGGATTACACTCAAACGCTTCCACCGTTTTCCCCCAATTCGCATAGAGATATATAAAATCTGTAACAATGAATCTTCTCGATTCACACTTGTTCTAGCCTGTAACAGTCTGGTGTTTGAACCAAAAGCTATGATACCAATTTTTAATGTCCCCAACCACCCAAGCTAGGAAACACCACTACAATTCTTCTTTTTTACCAAATTGTAACATACTTAGCCTCCCACAGGACGACATGCCACACCAAGAATGCACCTCTTGGCTGATTTGGAGACTCTGATAACACTTAATTAATAAAGAAGCATTAAAAACATACATGCAATGGTCAATATTCATACCACAACATAGAAGAAATGCACAACATTAACTAGAAAGAGTGCATATTATAGGTACAATCTCAGGTAGAATAATTTAATACGCAATGGAAATAAATACATAAGCACAAGAAACCATAACAGAGAGCACTTATCTTTTATAAAATAAGCCACCAACTGGCTACAGACCAAGGATGTTCCACCCAACCATAGACATTGTTGTTCCAAGTCTCAATAACAATATCACCCCCGAGCCAGGGATATGAATCCACAAGGATGGTTCCAGAGTGTTACTTGGATTCCCAAACCAGTGAGCACTCAAGCTCTCACAGGCTTCTCCAACACTAACATCAATCCGAGTACCCAACTCTCTTCTACCCATCCCGCACCACCTAAGAGAATAGACCTCCACCCTTCTCTTCCACGCAATCCCTCAGTGATTCCCTCTCCTTTTAGGGCTCCAGAATCTCCATGCTCGGACTCTCAAGACTCGCAACTGTGATAAAATATGACCACATGCCAAGCATCTCAGACATGCAAGCCTCAAATCATGGCCGGATTACACCAACAATATCTACAACCAACAAAACCATGGCTTCTCTTCAACAGTTCATATTCCTTTCCCAAGACAAGACACAAAAATGAGGAAATATGAGTGAGTGAAGGAATGAATGGAGTGCAGACTCCACGAGAGAGGATGAACAATGAACAAAACGGGTGAATGAACGTGTGAGGAGACCAACAACAATACCAGAATGGGGACGAGAATGAGAGTATTTCCAAACGGTAGAATGAACGAATGAACCCCTTTCATAGACGAGGGATGCATTTTTGTAATTCATGGGGATCAATAACCTCTTGGTCTTCCCCCAAGAGCTCATGTAATTGATTTCCCCCCCATTACACAAAATGGGTAATATAAAATAAATAAGCACTTAGCCCCTCAATCCCCCTCTCTTGTGGAATCATAGACCCCTATAACTCTAGTCCTTGTTCATCTAGAAACTAATGACATATTTATTATTAATAATGATCAAAACATTACATTTCTTAGGCACACTAGCCTTTTAATAATTGTTTGGGCACTTTGGCCTCTCAACAATGTAACAATACATTATTTAATGTGGGGGCTCAAAAAACGGGGTGTTACAATCCCTCACCCCTCCCCCTCACCTTTTTTATCCTTGTGAGTCCACTACCTACAAACTACTCTATCTACCCCTGACACCTACATTTCCCCCTCCCCCTAACTACCCACTTTTCCCTTCTTTCCTACACTCTCGTTCACTCTCCTTTTTAAACATCATACCTTAACTTTTTTATATTATTTAATTTCTAAACCAATAATATCCTTCCACATTGAAACCTGTGAAGAGGTGAAAATTGGAAGAATATGGATGGTTCCATATGGCAGCCCACGATGGGATGGTATGGAAGTATGTGAATGGTGCCACATGGAAGCTCATGGAGAGAGACACATGGTAACTTACCAATGACGACACATGGCATGTTTTTATTGGTTACACATGGATATTAATAGCCTATCATGAGATGGCACATGGAAGTATGTGAATGAATGATTCATAAGTGAGTGGGCATGAGGTGCACACTGATTGGTTATCCAAAATATTATTATTTAATTAATTTCTCAAGGAAGGTCAAACTCCTAAGTTTCCATAGTTCTTTCATTTCTTCATGAAGCATATATCATACTTTTCAATATATACACTACATATTTGTAAGATCCGATGCATGTGTGATAAAATTTAGGAAGCAAATTCATTTTTTTTAAGGAAGGACGAAATTTGATCCAAGGGCCCACATTTGCCCAAGACATTTGATCAACGGTGGTTGAGTCACGATTTTGAATAGGCCAGAACTTGAGCTCCGGGAGTCGAAGAGCGCAAAATTTATACCGTTGGAAAGGTATTGTAATGAAGAAGATGATGGTATAGGTTTAAAGGGATGAAATTGGCTAAATGTTTCCTAGAAATTAAAATATCAGTCAGCTTCAGTTTTAATGGGACCACGTGACAACTCAACTTCACGAGCTCATATCTTAAGATCCGGGCGATGGATTTGGGAAAAAATTATATCGTTGGAAAGATAAGATGATGAAGATCACATAGGAAGTTATTTATATGGTTAAAAAATTGTTTTTCACTTCGCAAAATTTAAAACACAACCCCCCTATTTTAAAGGGAAGTTAATTAAATTTTTAAAATAAAAGTTTATTTAAAAACTTTTATTAAAAAAGAAAAGGGACCCATTTTGAATATGCATATATTAATAATGTGAGTTCATTAATGAAGAATTAATGAGGCTTTAATTAAAGAGAATACTTCAAGAAAATAATTGTACGAGAAATTCAAGAGAGAAAAAACCCTAACTATTCAAGTTGTTAGAAGATCTCATTTTAAAAAGAGAAGAAGGGATTCATCAAGGGTTCCACAATCAAGATTTATCAGAGGGGCAGAGAAGAATATCAGAGGAAGAAGAAGGTACAACCATGAATACAAAACCAAGCTTCTAATCAAGGAAAAGGGATCCCCATCTTCTCCACTCTTTTTATTATTCTACACAATTTCTCATAGCTTTATGCTTGAGTCTCTGAGTTGGGAACAAGGATAAGTTCTTGAGTGTTCTTCTTGCATTCTTCCAAAATATTTTTATTGTATGATCATGGAGTATTTACAGACATATACATGACTGCCAAATATTTTGTAATGAAGAACCGTTTTCATGAATAAACTCCACAAATAATTTCTTCGGGGTTGATTTCGATTGTATCATGTAACTTTGAGTCTTAAGTATAAGGTATTTTTGATTGACCTATCAAATTATTTTTTGATCTTGATAGTAGTACTATTTTAAAATTCTTTGAGATGATCAAATTATTCTCTCCTATTTTTTGTGAAGAAGACATGGATGCATTTATATATGATTAAGAATATTGTGTATGTGATGTTGATTACAAGGAAATTCTAATGTTGAAGCCCTCCAATATTTTCTTACTGTAAAGAGACTTCTTGTTGCACATAAAGATTATATCATGTTATTGAAGACCATTTTATTTTATAATTTCAAGTAACAAAGATCTAGGTTTTGTTGCCTTATCATTCTCCTGATCGAAGATATCAAGGATATATCTTTTAGCCAAGTACCTCCTCTCTAAAAAAGCAGGGGGATTCATATACACGTGAGGTTTCCATTTCATTCCTGATGGATTCAAGCATCAACATTTTTGGTGACCATACCAAGGAAAATTCATTTTCAAGATATTTGAGGCCCTGCTTCAGATCAGATTAAAGAACCATAAATCTTCATGGATCCAATTTTTGAAAAGAATATTTGGGAAAAGTGTTTTGTTTTAAGTATGTTTCACCTTTTTTTATAATTTCAAAAAGACCCGAGAAGCACCGAAAATTTGGTAGAATGAACTCCCTAGCAACTCCATTGGAAAGACTCAACATGAAGAATTTCATTCATGTCATGATGCTCCTTTAAATTATTCATCAAGCCCATCAATGGATTTACAAAACTCAACAAAGGGGAGAAATACCCAAAGAAGGAGGTGATTTCATAAAACCCCTTTAAATCTATGAGAAGTAGATTTGCAAGTGCTTGATATTTCTATTGAAAATTTTTCTACATTCTTTGGGGATGTTTTAGAATATGTAGAACAACACTTGTTTATTTTCAAAAATATATGTCATGATTTCTACCTCACTGAATTCGATATTACATGTAGATTAATTTTACAAACTCTGCGAGGGGATGCTCTTGAATGGCATAACTCATTAATGCCTTACTCCATTACCATTTGGGATGTGTTAGAAAATTCATTTGCAGAAAAGTTCATACCAAGAGTTCATTCATATGTTTGTGATAATGCTTTCAATATTGTTTCCCACCCACATAATGAAGTGACTAATTTTTAAGATGAATCTAATAAGAGATTGGATGACCTTTCTAATTCAAGTCATATTGTTTAAGATAAAGTGGAAAATACCAATTTATCAGAAGAAAATTTCAGCCTCTCGTATACTCCATATGAAGATCTTTTGAGAAACAAGTTAGATAATGAAATTAAGGAGCCTCCACCAAATGCACAATAATATTTTATCCTTGTAATAGATGATGAAAAGACTCAAGATCCTTGGTAGCAAGAACAATTGGTGGAAGAAATGAATCTTGACAAAAATGATGAACAAGATGGCCATTATGTGAAGAAAAAGTATTTTCAAGATATTATTGATGAATCAAGAACCTTGGAAGTGGTTGGAAATAAGGAGAGAGATGAAAGAATGTTATGATTGGAAATGCTTCATCCAATCAAAGACAATAATATTCTTGAGAAGCCAAGAATTGACTTCATTGAATTATGGTTCAAAAGCATTGTTGGCCAAGCAATGCAATCAGAGTTTTTGTGCATATGGTTCAATTTTTCTCCATTACATATTGAAAGTGCCCCTAACTCATTGGTACAAGCCCCAACATGTTTCAAAGTTTTGGAGTTCATTCCAAAGATTAGATAAATGCTTGAATGGATCCAATGGAAATATACCTACACTTGAGGTGTCTCTTTATTCAAAGTAAGATAGGGTAGGTAGATCATGTATGTACATATTTTATTTCTTCAGTTCAAGTTTTGCACAATAAGGAAGTATTTATACTGAAATTTGAAGATAACTCCATAATAGAGGAAGAATTGCAAAAATCTATTTTGAAGATGACTTCATCGCACAATGGAGAAAGCAACTGGTCTTGATATTCTGGTGTTATCAGCAACCCACAGGGGGTCACTGTCCCACAATTGGAGCTAGTTGTCTACCAAAATTAGTCACATGTGTTTTCCTTCTCTTGGATTAATAAAAAAAAATGATATCAAAATATGAAAATTTTTGAGCTATCATAAGTTCATTGTGTAGCTTCAGTCTTAGCTTCGCCACACATTTTTAGTATCAAACATCCAAGTTAAAATGCTCAAGATATCCAGGTTTAAAGTTTAATAAGAAAAGGGTACACTTCTTCTATGTGGAACAAAGATAATCTCTTGGAACTACATTTAAATTTTCCACCCCAAGACCCATGATTTTCTTCTATTTATAACATGGTGGGTTAACTCACCACAACCTCCATGCTCCACTCTTCTCTCATCTCTTTTCCCATACTACCTCTTCCATACTTAGTCTCATTTTCAAACTCTTCTCCTCTCATCTCTTATATTAAAACTCTTCTATACTTGGATTTTATTTCATTTTTTTTCCTCACATATCTCCTCTCTTCTTTCATAATCTACACTTAGAATTTTCTCAACATCTCTCTGTCTCTCTCTATACTTCAATTCACCCTTTCTCACATTTTCTATACTTAAATTATATTCATGTCTCATTGGGTTCATGGGTTGGATAACCCTCTCACTCACTTCCTCACCTCACCTCACCGCACCTCACCCCCTCACCCTCTCCAATACATTATCCCTTATCCTCCAATACTTAGCCATATTTCAAACTTCTATCCCACACCCCTTCACAAACTCCACTCCCTTATCCATTATCCTCCTCTACTTAGACATATTTCAAGATATGGAGGGAGCAGACTTGTGGAAACACTCTCTCACCCCTCCCCCTCACCTTCCTCACCCCCGTGAGTCCGCTACCTAAAAACTACCCCATCTACACTTGACACCTACTTTTTTCCCTCCCCCTAATTAGCCATTTTTCCATTCTTTCCTATAGTCTTGTTCACTCTCCTTTTTAAACATCATACCTTAAATTTTTTTATATTATTTAATATCTAAACCAATAACATCCTTCCACATGGAAACCCATGAAGAGATGAAAAGTGGCAGAATATGGATGGTGCCATATGGAATCCCATGATTGGATGATATGGAAGTATGTGAATGGTGCCACATCGCAGCTCATGGAGAGAGACACATGGTAGCTTACCAATGGCGACACATGGAATGCTTTTATTGGTTACGCATGGATATTACTAGACTATCATGAGATGACACATGACTGTACATGAATGGATGATTCATAAATGACTGGGCATGAGGTGGACACTAATTGGTTATCCAAACTATTATTATTTAATTAATTTCTCAAGGAAGGTCGATCTCCTAAGTTTCCATAGTTCTTTCATTTCTTCATGAAGAATATATCATACTTTTCAATATATACACTATAGATTTTTAAGAGCCCATGCACGTGGGATAAAATTTAAGAAGGAAAATCAACTTTTTTTAAGGAAGGACGAAATTTGATTCAAGGGCTCACATTTGCCCAAGACATTTGATCGATGGTGGTTGAGTCATGATTTTGCAGAGGCCATAACTTGAGCTCCGGGTGTAGGAATCACACACAATTTATACCATTGGAAAGGTATTTCAATGAAGAAGATGACAGTATAGGTTTTAAGGGCTGAAAGTTGCTACATGTTCCTAGAAATTAAAATATCAGTCAGCTTCATTTTTAATGGGTCTGTGTGACAACTCAACTTCACAAGCTCATATCTTGAGATCCAGGTGACGAATTTGGGAAAAATTTGTATCATTGGAAATATAAGAAGATGAATATAAAATATGAAGTAATTTATATATAGTCCCCCTATTTTAAAGGGAAATTAATTAAATTTTGAAAATAAACATTTATTTTAAAAAATTTATTAAAAAGGAAAAGGGACCCATTTTGAATATGCCTATATTAATGATGTGAGTTCATTAATGAGGACTTAATGATGCTTTAATTAAATATAATACTTCAATAAAATAATTGCATGGGAAATTCAAGAGAGAAAAAACCCTAACTACTCAAGTAGTTAGAAGATCTCATTTTAAAAAGAGAAGAAAGGCTTCATCAAGGGTTAAAAAATTAGAATTATCAGAGGGGCAGGGCAGAAGATCAAAGGAATAAGAAGGTACAACCATGAATACAAATTCAAGATTCTGATCAAGGAAAAAAGATCTCCATCTTCTCAACTCTTTCTATTCTTCTACACCATTTCTCATAGCTTTATGCTTGAGTCTCTGAGTTCGACACAAGGCCGAGTTATTGAGTGTTCTTCTTGTATTCTTCCAAAATATTTTTCTTGTATGATTATGGAGTATTTACAGACATATACATGACTTTCAATGATTTTGTAATGAAGAACCTTTTTCATGAATAAAATCCACAGAGAATTGCTTCGGGGTTGATTTTGATTGTGTCTTGTAACTTTGAGTCTTAAGTATGAGGTATTTGAGATTGATCTATCAAATTATTTTTTGATCTTGATAGTAGTACTCTTTTAAAATGATTTGATGTGATAAAATTATTCTCTCCTATTTTTTGTGAAGAAGACATGGATGCATTTATATATGATTAAGAATATTGTGCATGTGATGTTGATTACAAATAAATTCTGATGTTGAATACCTCCAATTTTTTCTTACTGTAAAGAGACTTCTTGTTTCACATAAAGATTATATCAGGGTATTGAAGACCATTTTATTTCATAATTTCAAGTAATAAAGATCTAGGGTTTGTTGCCTTAGCATTCTCCCGATCCAAGATATCACAGATATATCTTTTAGCGAAAGAGGAGTACCACCTCTCTAAAAACGAAGGGGGATTCATATCCTTGTGAGGTTTTATTTTTAGTTCATACAGATTCAAGTGTCAACACCTCCATTCAAAAACACATGGAAGAGGAAAGTTGAGATGGATTTTGATGGTGTTGTCAAGGTGGAAGTAAAGGTTTCTACTGCAAGATTGTGTTCTTAGGGCCACTCTAGAAATGTTCAAGAAAACAAGGAAGGGAGTGCTATCAAAGATCCTCTTACTAGTAAGTCCCATGCTTATGATGGAAATAGTTCAGTTTATTTTTATTTCGAAAAAAATGAGAATGTCAATGTCGGTCATTCGATTTCATATTCTAGTGATGGTTGGGTTTCTCTCCCCTCTAGTTCTCCCTCTAAAATCCATTCACCTTTAAGGTTGGGGAATTCCTTCACTGATTATCCTCAACTATTCCCTTCAACAAAGGTTTCCCTCCCTTATTTGTCAACTTCCTCAGCGGGGTTAGAGAATCAGGATTTGTCCTCGACTTCTTTTATGAGCTTTTTTAATTTAAAAGTTTAGAAGCATTATTATTATAAAAATAAAAATTATATATTTTTATTGTTTTATCCAAGGAAAATAACATCAAGGAGGGTATATGTGAATGCCTATATATGAGTATTTATGATCATGGCATCCAAAACTGCAATTGGGTCCTTTGAGACTACTAGCCAAAAACAATTTGGCACTTATGTTCAAGGTCTGACAACTATATTTCAAAAACTATAAATAAACTAAAGATTGCAAATCGGTATTAGGTGAAAATCAAATGGACCATTATTGGGATATGAAGGACAAATAAAGTAACAATGGAGAAAATATATAATTTTATTGTGTTGAGTTTGAACACCTGCAATAACATTATATAAGATACATGTTTATTGTCAAGCACAAAGATTGTTTATGCACTCTTGAAACAAGCCAAGGCATATACTAAAATTAGATATTGATTCAAAATTAGCAATTATAACGTCAAAGAAGGTTTTATAGAACTATGTGCATCTATCATGCAAGACATCAAGAGAGGAAATGCAAGTTTGTTTATTCTTATTTAGGTTTTTATACTATTATAAGTACCATGATATTTTTTCTAATATATTTAACACTAAAATGTTTTATCTTATTTCAATATTTATCTATGCCATGATCATGTATGTTGGCGGGGATATATTTTATGGAGAAAAATATCATGGATACTAGAAGTTCCTTTCATATTGAGAAGGAACAAGAAGTAAGGAAAAAGAAAAAAAGAGTACTAGAAGTTCAAACAGTAGGAGTAGAAACACATAAACAACAAAAAGGAAAGAAAACCCAATAGTTTAATAATGTTAGAAAGGTTGCATTTAAACATTTAGCAACCACAAATGAAGATGATGTTTCCATTGGTGTGAATAAGGTTTCCACTCTTGCTCAAATATGATTCAGATTTTATGAGAAGAACGAAATGAGAACATATTATTCTTATTATTAACATAGAGACACAAGGAACAATAATAGAGATACAATAAAATTGGCTTCTATTCAATAAAGAAATATGTTGAAAATGTAAAATGCAGACTGAAAACAAGCTTGCTAGAATGGTGGTGACTTATCTTTGAGAAGATATGTGATGGTTGTGCTCATTTGCAAGAAGATGAGTACAATGAGGCTCTGAAAGCATTTTTACAATAAATATGAATGCCAAAACCCTAGAAATCCTAAAACCTAACCCTAGGAGATGAAGCACCAAAATTCATGTGGGCATCGTTGGGGTAAGTTAGTACATCAACTTCTTGGGGTTGTAACTTTTGCATACTATCTCTGTTTTAGGCGCACAATAGCCCGTTGGAAAGGTCTATCTGAGTAATACAAATTATGACTTCAAAATCTATTCTTATCTATAATTTGACTGTGGCTATCCCTAAAAGTCTTGTTTAGGGCCTCAAAATGACCCTAGAAGTATAGGACCCAAAAATTAGGAAAACAATGCCAAACTAAAAAACTTGTCAATATGAGTTAGTTGGAATAGGTGTGTGGCCACCGATATCCACCTGGATAAATCCTCCCCCATTAGGAAGCAATGGTATCCATTTCATTGAGTTCCCCCATCATATCAAGAATTTTCTGTTGAATTTGGTTGTGGGTGAACAACTTTCCTTGGTGCAGAAGCTGCCCTGATTTGAGAACCCGGTAAAGTTGGATCCTCTGTTGGTGAGTTGCCTTGACCTGTGTGTCCACGATATTATTAGTGAATGTCTATTGCATGCATTCAGGGTTCAAATATGTTGGTGTAAACTGTTTTGTTATCTCTGAGGTGTCCAATAATGGTGGAAAATATGGCTGAAGGAGATCCACATTGAACACTAGGTGCAAGCCAAGGAAGGGGGGAATGTTGAGATCAAAAGAATTATCTCCCATAGCCTTGGTGAAGGTGTAAGGTCCATAACGGAGTGGACAAATCTTTTGATGGGGCCCTATAAGGTGTTATTTCTTCAAGTGCAACCAGACTTCGTCTCTCACTTGAAACTTGTGTGGTACCCAATGTTGAACATGGCGTCATTTGTACTTGCATTGGACTTCTGTAAAATATCTTGAACCTATTGGTGAATATGTTGGATCCACTTAATGAAACGAGTGTCTTTTTCAAATTCAGTGTGAGCATGGGATGAGTCTTCATGGGTTCCTATAAGGGGTAGTGCAACATCCATGGGACCCAATGGTTGAAATCCCAACCCCACCTGAAAGGGGTTGTGGCTAGTTGAGCTATGTATGTCTCTATTGTAGTTGTTTTGAACATAGGGAAGAATCTCATCTCATGTGTGGGGATTCTTGGAATTGTATGATCATCCGGTTGACGACCTTGATTTGGCCATTTGTCTAGGGGTGGAAGGCAGTGGATTTGGTGAGCTTGGTGTCTAGTAATGACCAGAGGCTTGACCAGAATGTGCTGAAGAAATGATTATCCCAATATGAGATAATGGTTTGTGGTATCCCGAAATGTACCCACACTCATTCAAAGAAGATCTTGGTAGTGACCTCTGTTGTGATGTTATTCTTGTAGGCGACCAAAATCGCCATCTTGGAAAAGCGATAAACAACCACAAAAATAGAGTCATTTACCTACTTGGTGGACAAAAGACCTGACATGTAGTCCATTGAGATGGATTCCCAGGGCCTGTCAGGAGTAGGCAGATGGGTGTACAAGCCTTGTGTCTTAGTGGTCGGGTTGGCAATAACATAGGTAGCGTAGGATCTGATATACTTGCTAACATCCTATCGAAGTTTCGACCAGTAGAAATGTTGTTGCAGCACTTCCACTGTCTTCTTGACACCGAAGTGTATTGTCACCCAACTGTAGTGGGCTTCCCAAATCAACTATGTTCGCTCGCTTGATGGAACACAGATGGCATAGATGGCATAATATCCCACCCCGAAGATGGAAATTAGTGATAGCTATGTTTGCACCAAACATCTAGTGGGTAGTGGCGAAGTCAAGATCTTTCTCATATAGGTGGGGCCATCCATAGGTCTCATGGCCACACGATTCTAGCACTGTGTTGAGTATCGTATGAAGCATATGTCTCAATCTCAAAGGGATGTTGCAGGTCTGGTAATGAAAGCACTGGGGATGAGCACAAGAACTGCTTCAAATCATCAAACACTTGCTATTGGGACATGCCCCACACAAAAATTTCCTTACCACTTCTCATGGTTACTTGGCTGGGGGCCCATGCAATATGGGAGAATCCCAACATGAACCTATGATATAAATTGGCAAGGCCTATGAGGCTTTGAAGCTCAATGAATGTGGTTGGGGCTGGACAGTCACAGATGACCTGGATATTAGCTGGATCCACATCCACACCATGATGATCAATAATGTATCCTAGGTACTGGACCCTGTCCATGCCGACGAAGAATTTTTCCAAGTTGGCATATAGCTTGTGTTGCCACAGAGTGTGCAGAACCTGCTGAATATGATGCAAGTGTTTCGCCCAAGTCATTTTTTAGATGAGGATGTCATCTAGATACACCACTACAAAACAATCGGTGAAAGGTTGCAAGATATCATCCATCATCCTCATAAAAGTTGATGGGGAATTTGTCAAATAAAAGGGCATGACCAACCATTCCAAAAGACCTTTTTTGGACTTGAAGGTAGTATTCCATACATCTATCTACTCTATTAGGAACTGATGGTACTTAGATTTAAGATCAATATTACTGAAGTATTTTCTCCCCTTGAGATGATCAAGGAGGTCGTCGATTTGGGGAATTGGGTACTGGTTCTTGAATTTGATTTTATTTAGGGCCCGGTAATCAATGCAAAGTCATCAAGTCCCATCTTTCTTCTACACTAGCATGATTGAGCTTCCACAAGGTGATGATATGGGTCGTATCTGCCCCTTTTGGAGCAGTTCTTGAATCTGACGCTTGATATCCTCATTTTCTAACAGAGAGAAACGATATATTGACCCATTAGGTAGAAATGCATCAAGGGTCAGATCAATTGAATGATTGACCTAACTGTGCAGAGGTACCCCAATGGGTGAGGAGAACATATCTTTGTATTCTTCCACGACATTATCCACTTTCTTCTGCTATGTGGAGAGATCGGTTTTGAAGGCTCTAGATGTGGCTGAAATATTTCACTCACTCTGAGAGTGAATCGCTAAGAATAAAAACTTCCTGGTCTGAGAGATGACCTTCGTTCATTTCTTGGCAGAGATCAAGGAAATGGCACTAGGTGGGACTACCACAGATATATTGCACAATTTCCTGTTCAAAGTAATGATAATACTGTTAGGCCTAGACTCATATATAACATTAAGTTTCCATAAATAAGGTTGGCCCAAAATAGCATCACAAACTTCAAGGAGAGGAACATCACACAATACCTCATCTTTGAAGGGCTTGATGCCATATGACAGGCGACACTGTTGGCTGATGTGAAGATTGCTTCCTTGGTGGAGCCATCCAATGGTGTGGGGTTGCAGGTAGGGCATTTTCGGTAGGGATAGATTCTTGACAACCTCCGCTAAGATGAGTTTCTTATTTCTACCACTATGAACGATGAAGTGTGGTGGGGTACCTTTCACTCACATCTATGAATGAAAGAGGCCCTCGTCTTCCTCTAGATCATTGGGCTAGATATTGGTGGTAGAAACGGTGGCATTGGGTTCCGCATCAATGATTTGTCTCCCCTTTTTTGTTTCTAACTTAGAGTCAGAATCCACATTTGATTAAGAGGCTTTCACCTCAACCACCAATGAATTTTTTGAGCAATAATCAACAATGTTATGTCAGGGGCTCTTATGGAAGTCGCACCACTTCCCAATATCTTTCTTCATTTTTCCATTGTCCTTCTTTGTTTGTGGCTTAGAATGGTTTTACTGAGGCTATCCATATTTTATCTTCCCTTTGTTATGTGGATTGGGGCTACCCTTTCCTTTGTTCTACTGTGAGGGGTTCCCAGACCCAAACTTCTGTGACATTTGTTTAGGCTTCTGCTCAATTTTGACTGCATATCAATAGGCCGCACTCAAGGATGAGATGTCCAGAAAATCCATTTCTTCTTGGATGTATCTATGTAGACCATCACGATGCTTGAGAACTAGATTTCTCTCAGAATATTTGATACCCAACTTGATGCACAAGGTATGGAATATATTTGTGAACTCTGGCATGGTTTGGTCCCTTTCCTGCCACAGTGTGGTCCATTTTGTATACAGGTCGTCATAACTTCCAATAGGGTAGCATTGACAATTGTTCCTTAATAACATCCTTGAAGCACTCCCAAGTGAGCGCGATTGTAAATAATTAAGGTTCCTCTATTTCCTTTTTCTCACAAAAAGTATCCCACCAATCTTTAACATGGGGAACGACTTTGAGAAGCGCAAAAGTAATCTTTTCTCTATTCGAAAAGTTATGGAAAGAAAAATACCCTTCTAGCAGATTCAACCATTTGTCTACAACATCTTCATCTATATGACTTTCATATATAGAAATATCAAAGTTGATATGTACCTTGAATGGGGCAACGCCTCTGCTAGAGGAAGATGTGTTTCTTGTTGGTAGTCATAGAAGGATTTGCGCAAAATTATCCATTATCTTGTTCCTCTGTTATGTGAGGGATTCCTTGAGAAACAATTTGAAAGGATATCTTGTCCCATCATCTTTCTTTTCTCCCACCATGGAAGGTCGCTTGGGCGTGTGAGAGATTTTTTCCTCAAGAGAAATAAGCTCGATACCCAACTCTTTGTATCTCAACCTCGTCGGGGACATGCATTAAGAACGACAAGGAGCAGACCGCTTTGATACCATTGATCCATATTTTATGAGCAGAATGAAATGAGAACATATTATTATTATTATAAACACAGAGACATAAGGAACAATAATATAGATACAGTCAAACTGGCTTCTATTCAATAAAGAAATATGTTGAAACTGTAAAATGTAGACTGAAAAAAAACCTTGCTAGAATGGTGGTGGCTTATTTTTTAGAAGAGATGTGACAGTTGCGCTCATTCGCAAGAATATGAGTAAAATGAGGCTCCGAAATCATTTTTACAATAAACATGAATTCCAAAACCCTATACATCCAAAAATTTACCCTAGGAGATGAAGCACCAAAAGTCATGTGGGCCTCGTTGGGGTAAGTTAGTACATCAACTTCCCGGGGTCGTAACTTTTTCATACGATCTTCATTTTAGGCACACGATAGCCCATTGAAAAGGTCTATCGGAGGACTACACATTATGTCATTAAAATCTAGCTTTGTCTATGATTTGATTGTGGTTAACCTTAAAAACATTGTTTAGGGCCTCAAAATGGCCCTAGAAGTACAAGACCCAAAAACTAGGAAAAAAATGCCAAACTGAAAAACTGTCAAGATGAGCCAGTTGGAATAGGTGGGTGGCCACCAATATCCACCTACATCAAAATAAGAAGAAACATGATAAAAAAAAAATAACTATACCTGATTATTTTTCTATCCATATTCATGATGAACATATTTAGAAGAAACTCCGCTAAGTCATAAAATGAGGGAATCTAGTGTTGTTGTCGATAAAGAAACCATTGTTAGCTTTGAATATCAGAGTAAAAATTCTGAGGATAGCAAGTAAATCATAATTCTAGATTCTAATATAGAGGATGGTGTTAATAAAGAAACACAAAATAACATTCAAGATTGATTGAGGAGAAATGCCTTGGTTTAAAATGGCCATACATTTAAATTGAATGTGAAGTACATTTGTAGACCCACAAAAGGCTAAGAGAAATATCAAAGTAGAAATCCTCATGACTTACATATTCACAACTTTAAAACATTGATGAGATACATTCATATTCACATGTAGTTGGCTACCTACTTCTTGTTGACCCAATGGAGGTTCCTAGTAGGGATGCATTTGATCGATCGAATGTTTTGACTATATATATTTTGTGTTGGGACAAAGGATGGAAGATAATTAATGCAAGATTATCCCAATAATCCTAATTTTGAAATAGTGAAATGTATAATTTATGTTTGTTTAATAGATACAATAGAAAATTTATTGGCATGAGATCATAACACACATAGTGAGTGTTGAAAGTCCATGACATTAATTCAAAGAGTGAGATCTATCTATAATGAATTTCAAGAAATATGTGATGGGGACAAATTAAATGTTGATGATTTTTTTTGGAAGCAATGTCGTATGGAAATAGGCTTCCCAATTGATGAATAAAGTGTGCAACGAAAAAGTCACAAAGAAGTGATGCATTCAGAGCCACATATAGTTTTTTTCAATTGGGATTTAAAATTGTACAAACATGGGATTGATTGTTGAGATTGTTAGCTTGTGGGAGAATATTGGTATAAAATATTAGAAGGTTAAAAAGTGTAAAAACCTAACATGTCGCACTGGTAAGATAGGTCCCAAAATCAAGAGTCTACCATAAGAGATGATTATAAGACTTTGGAGATCAATGCAAAGAGTGAAAGATCAAACACTTAAATCACAACCATATCATCATGTGTAAGGTTGAGTGAATTATCAATGGAAGAAATGTCTATTGAGTTTGAGAAGTAAGTTCGTTGAGTAATTTCTTTTATTAATGTTAAGTTCATATTTTTTTTTAATTTAATATATTAATGTTCTAAATATTTTGTTGTAGATATCATTATAACATTATTTATTCTAGTTATCTAGGAACAAGGTTTGTTGGATCATGTTGTCATTGATGACAATGGTTTGATTGATTGATGCAAAGTGATTGATTGATGTCAAAGGATTGATTGATTGATGATTTATGTAATATAATATGTATTGTCCTTGATGAGAATGCATAGATGAAGATGGATCAATGAGTTGCCATTGATACATGATGAAGATGGATCGATGTGGTTCCAT
>ML784560.1:132973-166385 GCA_009831015.1 Picea engelmannii | reverse complement strand
ACTGGTTATAAATGACAACAATGGGTAATGAATAAATGTTGAATGCTAATTGATGAGTTTTTGTGCAAGAGGGAAGTTTTGGGAAAAAGAGCCCCACACTCATTCACCCCCCCTCTAAGAGTGGTAGGTGTGTCCAACAAGGTTTATATGAGAATAGAAGAGAAAATGGTTAGAGTGTTGAATGAAGAGAATTGGGTTGATGTTAAATTCCAAATTTAAGCTCTACCACAATCTTGAAATATTTTTCCGTTGCATTAAAAAATGTATTTTGATTTATTATATTCATTTGTAGGTTAATTTATTTCTATTTTATTACTTATAGATATATAAATATGTATTTGTCTTTTACATAAAAGATATTGAAGAGTAATACAGATGGAGTACTAGAGACCTTAAAATTTATATTCAAAGAGCCAAGTTTGAAAGAAAAAGAAGACAATATCTTGAAAATGTTCAATTTGATGATGCCCTTGATTACTACATTTGGAATGGGCTTGGAACTCCATGCAATGTCAAGTAATATTAGGTCACTATGAAAATTACAAATCTTGGTACTAAAAAGGAGTATTACCTAGCTATTGCATATATTCTTCCTCATTACAATATCCAAAGTATTGATTATGATTGTGAGCCTTAGAGTTACAAAACATCAATATAGTGGTTATGGGATTTGTAGATGTCACGAATTCACCATATTGGAGATATATGGGTTTTCATTCGGATATACAAAAATGATTAGTTCTATCAACCTTAAAAGGTAAAGAAAATTCAAAGAAGCAACTTTGTTGGTAAGACATTTAAAGTGTATTATCTAGAGTTTAAAATTAGAAATCAATTTTAATTATTCACAAGTTAGTTGGATTCATACTTATTTATGTTACAAGAACACGATTCAAATCCCACTAGCATGATTGGATTTTGATGGTTTCGATCTATAAGGAAGCCAAGGTTAAAAACCCATAATAGTTGGGAGGAGACACCAAAACATCCAACCATGTTAAGGGTTGGTGTGGTGGCCTAGGCCAAGTGCGATGCCGGAGTGATTTTGATGGATTATATGCTCCAAGGTAGTGATTTCTTAGATCACAAGCTAGTCTCACAGGAAACGAACATGCTAGAAAGAAAAAACAATGTTACATGAAAAAGCCTAGTATTCATAGCTCCAATAATAATCCATTTACGAGTGATATTGAAAGCATACATCTTGTATGTTGTGAAAAACATGATACTTATGATAATGGTCTTGTCAATGAAAAAGATAAAGGAAAATATAGTTAATTATTGACTTATAAATTTTAGGGATAATTTTAAGGATGGAAATTTATCTTAGAATGTACACGTAAAAAATTTCTAATTTTCAGATCTAATAATTATTGCCTTATGATTTAAATGTTATTGTTATCATATAATAATTATATACTGAAAAATATCAACAAGACTTAGCGGACTTGATGAGAGGTTGTTGTAAGTAAATATTGCATGAGATGATTGTATTACAATTAAGGTCCCCAATATATATACTTGCACAGAGTGCCCTTTCATTTAATAGACATGTATTTTCCATTATTGTCTTTTCATTAATTAATTATTAATTATTATTAATTATTGATTATTTATATATTTATACATTATATTATAAATATGTTATTTATATATTATATTTATGTTGATGATTATTTCCTTACATGCACGTCAAATTAATATAGATCACTCCATCGTGGAGCAGGAATGTGAGAGTGCCTCGAGTCTATCCACTCCTCATCAGGAGAAAGATTACACCTGGGCCATTCACCACTAGAAAATCTCTATGATAAATGAGTCATTTACCTTGGTCAAATCAACATGACCAATCTGGGAGAATGTCTGGTTGATGTTGCTAACTGGAGAAACATAAACACTCCCTCTTAGTGAGGGAGGCATCCTTCATCACGCCAAGCTTGTCTTTGAAGTATACAAACTTTGTCTTAGACAGAGGCTTGGTGAGAATGTCTGAAATTTTCTTATTTGTATATATGTACTGGAGATTTACTGCTCTCTTTTGTACCATGTCTCGGATGAAATGATATTTGATTTCAATGTTCTTTGACTTGTCATAAAATATTGGATTTTCTAAAATCTTGACACATCTTTGATTATCACAGTGTATTAAGGTCATCTCTAAATCTTGATCAAATAGTATTGAAAGAATTTTATGAAGCCATATTGCTTCATGACTTGTGACATTGGCTACAATATATTTTTCTTCTGTTGTAAAGAGTGCTACAGAAGTCTGCTTCCTGCTAAACTGTGATATCATAGTTGATCCTAAGCTGATGCAACATCCCGAGGTGCTCTTTTTGTCCACTGCACTCCCTGCTCAGTCAGAATCAATATATCCTTGCAGACTCACTTCACCACCTGATTCATATCTTAGACCATATCCAATTGTACCATGCAGGTACCTCAACACATGATTTGTTGCAACCCAATGAAAGTTCCTTGGTTCAACCATGAACTAGATTAGGGTGTTCACTGCAAAGAAAATATATGACCTAGTGTTAACCAAGTACATCAAGGATCCAATTAGCTTCTTGTACATAGTGGAATCCACTAGATCTGAATCTAAAGTGGAATCACTTAACTTCTTTAGATTTGTCATCATAGGTGTAGCGATGGACTTGCAGTCCATCATAATGAATATGCCCAAGATCTCAATTGTGTACTTTACTTTTCTAAGGAATATCTCACCTGACTTCTTCCACACCTACAATCCAAATAAATAATGCATCAAGCCAAGATACTTCATCTCAAACTCATAGGCCAACCCCCTCTTGCATTGATCGATGAGTCAACCAACAACCTTGTAGTAAAGGTTGGGATCTGATTCACTCTTGGTTAAGCCCAAGTTCATAAATTATCCATCAATCCTAGAGTACCATGCCCTGGGTGCCTGCTTGAGTTCATACAAGGCCATCTTTAGCCTACAAACATGAGACTCCCTCCCATGTACTTAAAATCCTTGAGGTTTTTTTATGTACACTTCCTCCTAAATCACGCCATTGAGGAATGTAGTCTTTACATCCATCTGGTGTAATCTATAATCCATGACTCTTGCAATGGAAATAATGGTCTTTATGGAAGTGTGCTTGGAGACTGGAGAAAACATATCTTCATAGTCCACTCCCTCTTTATGGGAGAACCCTCTTGCCACGAACCTCGCTTTATACTTCTCAATGTTGTCATCTGCTACATGCTTGATCTTATATATCCACTTGGAAGTCACCACTGACTTCCCCTTAGTTCTTGACACAATATCCCACACATCATTCTTCATTATGGACTGATATTCCTCCATCATGGAATCTCTCCAAAATTGTTTTCCTACTTACTCCTTGTAGAGCCTGGTTATTTTTCAGAACTCACAATAAATAAAAGTTTTCTAAAATCTCATACTAATTTAGTTTATAATTTCTTTCATTTTTTCTTTTCTTATACCAGAAATAAATAACAACAACATATTGAAGATAACAACATAATGAGAACAACAACAATAGCATAATAACAACAACATAGCAGCGTATTGAGGATAACAATATAATGAGAACAAAAACAATAGAATAATAACAACATAGCATCATATTAATGATAACAAAATAATAATATCAACAGTATAATGAAAACAACATTATAATACATACCTCCTCGTTCAGGTTGGTTATCTAGTCCCTCTTTAGTTTGATCCCATCTAGTTCTTGCCCAAACTGAACATTAACCTCCCAACCAACTAGGAACAGCCTCACTGGCTCCCTAGCTCTAGGAATCCTTGCGGTTTCCTGGGCCCCAAGCCCAAAATTCCTAGCAAAAATAGTGCCATGTGAGAGTTCCCCAAAACAATTCTTCCAATTTCCCCCTCCTCCTCCTCCATCTTTCAGAAATTTTCAAACCAAAATAAAAATGAGATGCTCTTCCAAGTCCTCCCCTCCTCTCTTATCCTCCTCTCTCAATTTCCCCTCATTAATTCCCAACAACCTTATCCCTCCATTAATTCCCAACAACCTTATCCCCCCATTAATTACTTCACCCACCTTTTAACAATAAAATAATAAAAGACTCATTAATGTATTTTAATAATTAATTAAATTAAAATTAAAAACAATGATAAAATTAATCAATTTGGGTTGTTACACACACCCACCCTTCAAGAAAATTCATCCCAAAGTTAGAGTAATTTACAATACAAGGGTAACGACACATGATTCATACATCCACAACAGATAATCAACATCATCAGTTTAAAACACTTATACATACTAGTGTACATGTGCAAGGCATACATGTGTAGCTAGCACATACAAGACTCATACATCTACTAATGAAAACAATTATCACACATAAAGTAATTCTTTTGTGCGACCAATCCAATCAACAAAACCATTCATTTCATAAAAGATGGTAAACTATTTTAAATGTTCACGAAATTCCGCATTGACAATAGTTTAGCACAAGCTACATTCACTTAGATAATTTTAGTTTAGTTAAGTAAATATAAATATACATATATACATATATTTTTCTTTTTCAAAAAGAGAAAATCAAGAAATTCTTCTATAAGGCGAAATCCCCACACACTCTCAACTACTTCTATTCATCCTTCCTCCTAACTTACTTCCATCTTCCACCCCTATCCTTTCTCTGTTGGACTATCTTGGAGTGTCAACTATATTGACCTAACTCCAAATAGAACCCGTAAGCGGAAGTGTCAACTCTCTTGACCAAGCTTCCCCGGCAGGCAACTGACAGTCATCATCACACATCTAGGGGAGCGTGAGCTGACACCATCCTCCCATGACTCCAGGTTTCAGAGGATACATGGTGGGAAATGCCTCCACCCCTCTTAATAGGACTAGGGTCCACACCCTTCCATGGAACATACAGTGGCAGTGTGTTTCTAGGAATTTTGTCATCGTATATTCAGTTTTAGGTAGTCTCGTCACCCGAAAACCTGCACTTGTCCACATTTCATAGAAATGCATTTGAACCAATATAATTTCACATACACAATTTATACCATAGTGTTTACTGGTCGATGTTCACGACATCAACCTTTTATCATCATTATTCTTTGGCTATTTCATAGCCTCTTGAACTGCAGATTAGTCTATAACACAACGCATACATATCCATGCATTATCATCATGTCAATGCATTTAATCATAATCTCAACTCGGTAACTACGTACCAAAAAATTTAAATGTCAAAATATTCAAGTTATAAATAGATTGCATAGTATCCATCATAATTCAAATAGAATTAAACATTCATAGAATTGACATTCACATAGGTTCATACATCTTAAAATTTCAAGTGTATCATTAATAGTTTCACAGTGAATAGAAAATAAAAGGTGATTATGCCTTAAGTAATAATTTCTATCTAAGTCAAAAGGCGACATTGCATACACTGACCCTTTAAAACAAATCTTATTCCCGACATTATGTTCATTCTCAATATAATGGAAAAATCCATGACACATCTTATATGTGTCTTCTATGATATCAACCCTATTCTATATTGGTCCCATAGTACCTGTTATCACTCCAAGAAACTCCTTAGGGTTGTAGGCTAAGGATGCTTGGTAACTTAGAAATAATGTGTATATATGCTTGGAACAATGGGGTCTTCAATGATCAATGTAATAGACAACTCATACATCTAAAGAAACAGTGCTTTCAGGAAACAATAATTAGATCAAGTAAATTGAAAGGAGAGGATGAAGAACATTATTCTTGATTGCCAAATACAACTGAATGTAGGGATTAACACAAGATAGAGAGAAATCCTTTAATTTCAAATCTATGAGCTCAATAAAGAGATAACAGTCTTCATGAACTAAAATAAACTGAAACAAAGTACATAAAGGGAAAGATGGACAATTATGATATTGAAAACGAAAGGAAACTGAACTTTATTTCTGCAAATAAGAGTCTATACAGTGGCACCAAAAAATATCTCCCAGTTTGAACCCTTGTCTCTTCGCAAAAATAGGCATTTATAGCCTCTTACAATCAGTTTTACAGATCCTAAAAACATGGATCTGTATTTAAAAATAGCAAGTCAAATCTAACTAAACAACTTGATAATAAAGATTTAACAACTAAACTAGCATTCGAATTGTCTTCAATCTCAAACTTCGACATGTGTATTCTTCAGTCTTCTGGAAACTGTGGTGTCATGAAATATGCATAGGCACCTGTCTTGGCAGCTGGATTTATTCAGTTGTTCATAACATATACTTTAGGAGAGTTGTTTAGCATGTGATTCTCAAAAATCCCTCGAATCTCTGATGCAGAGTCCTTTGCAGGCGAGTTGTTATCCCCTTAATACTCTGAAACTTCTTTATAACCTGTAAAAAATGACCTGTTCCGTCCTTGGCTTCCAAAAATGCTTTTCCTTCTTTCACCAGCTAACTCGCTTTATAATTCACTTGTTAGCTGGTGAAAGCGCTGCCTTTCACCAACTGACGGGTCGTAAAATTACGCTGTGCGCTGGTGAAAGCCCTGCCTGAGCCCAAAATGAACTTTCACCTCCAAAAATGTGATTTCATCAAAAACTCAATGTGTTTATGATTTATCCCCTTGCATGTTTATAGCAACCTGAGCAAGCACTTTCAAATCTGGGTGGGACTTTTGCTTTTGCTTCTGCTTTAATCTTCTGATTTTTTTTTAAGGCGCTTTGCTAGCCACCATAGACTGTTATAGTCTTTGGTAATTTTCTGTTTCCTCTTCTTTTCCTTGACACTTTACCGAGCCAGTCTTTCAAATGCAGCGTTGGTTTTTGCAAAATTATCAGATAGTTTCTTGTATCTTTCTTTGATTACCCGTTCTAAAACCTCCTGCTGAGCGATTACCTCTTTAAAATGCTTGATTTTCTGTGTTTTCTTCGACTTAGTGCTCTTTGACGTTTCTCCTTCCTCAGTGTGAGTAAAGGCCTCATAATTCTGTGCAAACTCAATTTAATGTTCAGGACCTTTGATGACAGGGCTCTCATCTTCTTGCTCTGGTTTTGAGTCTGTGTAGGGTAGGTTTAATATGTTTGTTCTCTTCTCTGTAGGCTGCTCTATAGTAGTTTCAAAATTCAATCTTTTCTTTGACCTGTGAGATTTCACACCAGAGATTCTATCTTCTGGAGGTCCTGGCAGGGTCCTCCTCTTCCTCGAACTTCTTTGAGGAGTCAACTGTTTCTTTCCACCTCTCCCCTGTTCATTTATGGGCTGAGTCTGTGTTTCAAAGCCCTCCCAAAATAGAAAATGATGCCACCTCCTTCCCTTCTGTCTTAATTCCTCCAGGATGATCAATTTAATAAGGCCAAAGTGGCACAGGGTGTTCTTCATGCTTAGGGGTTGAGCCCTGATCTTTTTACATACCTTAGTTAAGTTCTTGTGTAAGAAAAAAGGTAAATTGAGGAGATTTTTACCTGTGAAATGGTCTATGAGCTTGAAATGATACATCATGATTTTGTCATACCTGCCCTCCGAGGTTATGTAGAGTTGGATGCCCTTAAACATATCCTTCCACTCATATTCTAAATAGGAAACTGGCATGCTCTTTTTCCATGCATTATGCCTGAACTCTTCCTTCAAATAAGCTCTGAAATTTAAGTTTTTGGTGGCAGTAGTTTTGAACCAACTCTGGCCCGATCTTGGTAGGTTGTTCATTGCAGCAATGGAAGCTTCATCTACAATGATCTCTAAGGACCTAACACAAGCCTTATTCCCATCAAATGTTTTAGCAAAATCCTCTGTTGTCAACTGGTGACAACCATTCTGCAGCCTCTCAAAAAATTCGATGCAACCTGCATTTGAAAAGTGTTTCTGTACTTCTGGGTGCGTCTGTAGGAAAGATAGGTTGTCCAACTCTTTTCTCAGTAAAGAACCATTGCGTCTCCTCGCCATCTGCAACTCAAAACATGAAACCACTCTGCGCACCAATCACTGCAAACTGCTATTCGGGCTGAGGTCTTGCGCTGGTGAAAGCACTCAGCTCTGTCTTTCAACATTAGAAATTTAAAAAAAAATTGTGAACGATGCGTGTTGGGGAAGTGATGAACCAATTTGATGTTGTCATCCAGGTAGTACAACTCCTGTACCTGCGATAGTGGATTCGAATTTTCCATTTCTGACGCCATGAGTGTGAAGCATGCGTCACTGAACAAGATCCACCTTGAAATCCTATTTCGATGTGAAAACCCGAGTCTCATGATTATCCACTTTCACCAGTGCATCATTCTGGATTTTCATGACGTGGGATGATCGTATCATCATTAGATTTTTGAAAACATGGATAAAACACACGTGATTTCCGCTTTCGCCAGCTAACAGCCCATGGAAAATGATCCTTAGTTGTTGAAACTCACCACTTTCAGAAGCGCACAACTCGTGAGAAATACTCCTTAGCTGATGAAAGTCACCACTTTCACCGGCGCACACCCCGTGAAAAACGCTCTTTGGATGTTTGAAAATCCCTGCTTTCACCAGCTAACGACCTGTGAGAAATGTTCCTTAGTTGTTGAAAGTTGCCAATTTCACCAGCTAACGACCATCTTTTAAGCACGCGTTAGCTGTTGAAATTTTTTTATGAAAATTTTAAAGAGAAGACCTTTATGGGTCATCTTATTTCTAAGACAAAAATCAAAACCTAAGTCTTGCAGCTAGAAAAACTCAAAACCAATTTGAGAAAACTACTAATAGCCATGCTATCCACCACAAAATGCGACCATAGGGACGGGTTCATTTTGGGACCTAACATTTGGCTCCAACTGGGATGGGCATCTCCCTGTGAGGTGACCAAGAACCTAGCTAGACTCAGTAGCCTTATTACAATTTAAAATAGAAATTTGAAAAATAGTTTTGCTAGTACCATTGGGCATGGAGTTATTCAAGTGACAGAAATAAAGAAAACATAACTGAAAAAGAATATGTACAAGTAGAACAGGGCTTTAAATAAAAGCCTTATGAGAAATATATCTTTAGAAAGCGTCCGTTGAAAGGGCCACCTGCTACTTCCTCGCCTGAAAGAGTTTGGAGAACAAAGGTATTGTTCTACTGCACTGCTTTTATGACAAAAGGACATGTCCAGAGAGCCTCAAATTTGTCGTGTTTCCCTTTCTCCTGCCTTGTTGCATCCCACTTTAAGACTAAATCCCCTATTTTGAAGACAGTTGATTTGACTTTCTTGTCGAAAGTTTCTTTGATTCTTTCTTGATGCAATTCTATTTTTTCCAAGAGTTGCTCTCTATCTTGCTGTAGTTCTACCAAATTATGAATTCTCCTGGTCAAATCACTTGGTTCACAATTAGTTTCTTGTAAAAACTTTGCAACCAACAATGCAAGTTGAACAGGAAATATGGCTTCAGTACCATATACCAACTTGAAAGGAGATGTACCAATTGATTTCTTACATGTAACCCTGTCATCCCACAAAGCAAACTTCAGCTTGGAATCCCAACCTCTGGCATTTTTTTCAAGCAACTTCTTTATAATTCTGACTAAACTCTTGTTGGATGACTCAGCTAAGCCATTCCCTTGTGAATAGTAAGCAGTGGAATGTACCAGCTGAATTCCAAGCTCTTCACACAATTTCACCTAGTGTTTATCTTTGAATGCAACAACGTTATCAGTGACTATTCTCTTAGGGAAGCCAAATCTGGAAAATATGTTTTCTTGCAGAAAATTTATGATGACAGTATGATTGGCATTTCGGGTGGGAATAGCCTCAATCCACTTTGTAAAGTAATCGGTGGCAACAAGGATCCACCGGTGCTGACCACTAGAAGGCGGATGAATTTCACCTATGAAGTCTATGCCCCACTGTTGGAAAGGCCCTGTGACCACTATAGGTTTGAGGGGAAGAGACTTCAGTTGTTGTTTACCTTCGAATCTTTGATACTTGTCACATGTTCTCACAAACTCATAAACATCTGAAAATAAGGATGGCCAGTAGTAACCGTATCTTAAGATTTTATGTGAAGTGGTTTTCCAATAGTGATGTCCCCCACATTCACTATTATGGAATTCAATCATGACCTTAGCTGCGTCTTCTTGGTTTACGCACCTCAACAATAAACCTATGGGATTTTTCCAGAACAACAAGTTGTCATTGATGCAGAAATTTATGGCTTTGAGCTTCAAAGCCCTTCTTTGAGTTTTTGTCAAATTTGATGGGGCTGATAAAGTTTGCAGAAAATGAATAATATAACTGTACCATTTTCAATCATCTAAGTGAGCTGAGACCTGCATTTCCTCACCTTCTTTATTCTCTGAAGACTGATCATTTTCTGCATTAATACTCATCAAATTTATTTCAAGCAGCCTGCAATTTTCCTCTACCAGAAGTTTGGCAAGGCCCTGACCCTTCACAAGTTTTGTTGGTTTGATTTCAACATCGAATTCAATCAACCTTGCTATCCACTTACTCCTTTTTCCATTTATGTTGGGTTGGACAAGCACATCTTTAACTAAACTGGAGGGAACGAAAGTTATTACCTTTGCCTGAAGAATGTAAACTCTGAAAGCTTTCAATGACTTGAGAAGTGCATATGCTTGTTTCTCCAACAATTCGTACTTTACTTCTGCTTCCCTTAATACCTTACTGAAGAAGGAAACCGACTGTTCCTGATCATCAACATTTTTCTGCAAGAGTACTCCTGCGATTGTATCACTTGAAGAAAATGAAAAAATGTAAAATACCTTGGAGAAATCGGGGTTGATCAAAACAGGGGATGTTGTGATGGCTTCCTTGATGGAATTGAATGAATGTCTGGCTGCTTCATTCCATTTTACTTCAGAGTCCTTTCTTAACATAGCAATGATATGCTTTGTGAGTTCAACAAAATTTACTATAAACCTTCTGACAAAGTTTATAGTCCCAAGGAAAGACTAAATTTCCTTCTTTGATCTGGGAAGGGACAGAATTTTAATTGCTTCTACCCTCTTTGGGTCAATTTTTACCCCATCAGCTGAAACAATATGCCCAAGTAATTTCCCTTCCTTAAGTGCAAAATTTGATTTTTTTGGATTAAGAGAAATGCCATACCTTCGACATTTCATAAATGTCCTTTTTAAGTGCTGCAAATGAAGTTCATGGCTGCTTGAGAAAATGGTGATATCATCGAGATATATCAGGACAAATTTATCTTTCTCTCCAACGAAAGAAATGTCCATTTCCCTTTGAAATGTCGCTCCTTCATTCATCAATCCAAAGGGCATCTTCTCGTACATAAATGTACCCCATGGAGTGGTAAAAGTAGTCTTTTCTTTGTCTTCCGGATGGACAACAATTTAGTTGTATCCGAAAAACCCATCAATAAAAGACATCACCTTTGATCCCGACACCTTTTGCAAAATATGCTCCATTTTAGGCAGAGGGTAGTTGTCTTTCCTAGAGCACTTATTCAAATTTTTGAAGTCGACACAGAGTCTTATCTCGCCATTCTTCTTCCTGACCGGTATGAGATTCACAATCCATTATGAATATCTGAGGGGAATGATGATGCGGGCATCCAACAGTTTTTTAATTTCCCTTTCCATCGTAGGCAGCAACAAAGGGTTGAAGGATCTAAGCTTCTTCCTGAAAGGTTTGGTGTCTTTATTCAAGGGAATCTTATGTTGAATTACCTCAGTGTCAAAAGTCTTCAAGTCATCATACTACCAAGCGAATATGTCTGCAAACTCCTTTAGCAATTCTCCATAATCAGCCCTTTGTTTTTCATTCAAATGTGAGGCTAAGTTGACATGTTTAGGATCTTGCTCACTAGCCACATTATACTGCAAAAATTCTGAATCTTTTTCCCCACTTTGCAATTTGACAGCCACATCATTGTTATTGAACAACCTTTCCAACGGGACCAAACCTTTAGGAATTATGTTGGTAGACAGTTGAACTAGTTCATGTGCTGCGATTTTTCTTTTGAACTTGGGCTCCTCAATTTCATTGTCATGTTCATTCTCTTGATCGATCTGCAAACTCATCTATCACTGCAAGGAATCTAGTGAGTTCAACATCGTCTTCAAAAACCTTCCAAAATTTTACATTATCGGGGAGAGAGGGCCTATATTTAACTTGAATTTCGTAAGTTAATTCATGAGGCAGAGGGGGTATGAATGCACAAGCAGACACAGCTAATGAATCAGCCAATTCATTCATTTCTCTAGGTACATATGCAATTTTAAAATCTGCAAAATCGTGAATTGCCTTCAACACTTCATCTCTGTATGCTTCCAGCCTGACATGCTTTTCTTGAAAGGACTTATTCACCTGCTGAATAATCAAATCTGCATATCCAAACACCTGCAATTTTTTAATCTTCCTCTCTTTGGCTGCATTCAGCCCCAAAAGTAGTGCCTCATACTCAACAATATTATTAGCCACTTTAAAATCGAGTTTAAAGGACAAATGAGAAGTTTTCTTGGAAGGGGAAATCAATACCACTCCTGCTCCTTCTGACTCCTTAGTGCAAGCACCGTCAAAGAACATGGTCCAAAGTTCGTCTTCTGTTGTTTCTGTGGGCTGAACTGTGGTCTGATCTGTGGGATTTCTGAGCAACAATGTGTCAGGCAATGAATCATCAATTTGCAAAATACAAGATCCCATACCTGTGTCAACCGAATAGATAGGATGATTGGATGGATTTTTCTCATCATTGATTACATATGCCAACTGAGATTCCCTGTATAGCCTTATGTTCACCCCTAGTCAGATAGTAGCGTAGGAGAGATCCATTTGAAGAGTGCCATCTAGTCTCTTCATCCACGATCTTGATAGTAGACATTCGAATTTAAGAGGTATGTCGACCACCACTATATCAATCACCATAGTCTTCATTGATGCTTGGGTTAAGGTTACAGCCAAATCCTTAATCATCCCAAGACATTTTACTTTTCGAGAATCAAAAGAGAAAAGGTCATGATAAGACTTGGTGATCTCCAGCCCAAGCTCATCCATGACTGCCTTTGGCATCAAATTGTGCGAAGCACCGGAGTCCAACAAACAGTTATGCAGTGTTTTCTCATGAATATTCTGAGAGATGTAAAGGGGAGGACAACTTTCATCTCTGTCTTCTATATTTTGGCCCAGAGTGATGGTTGGCTTATCATCATATATGTTGAGGATATCAACAGAAAGGGATACAGATTAGGGATCTAAAGTTTTGAGGATATCCCTTTTGAACATTTCATTTTTCATTAGCTCGACTAGAGGAATAAGAATTTTAATTTTTTGTATTTCAGCCTCAAAATTAAAAGAATATGGAACTTTATAAGAAGATTTATCAGAAACCTTTACCTGATTTGAAGGGGCTTCCTGATTTCTTTGTTGTTCAACAGGAGGCTGACTTTCTGGAGTTTGATGCTTGACAGGGGCAACAGTCTTTTTGGGAGGAGCTGATGCTTTCACCTTTGAAGGGTTTGCTTGTTGATTTTCTGATATCTGATATTTTTGCTTAACAGGGGTTGTACTCTTTTCAGGAGAGGCTGGTGCATCTTGTTGAGTAGTATCAGATTTGGATCAGAGGTTATATCTATTTTTATCTTCTTTTGTGAAAATGCCATCATCAAGAAGATTATCTTTTGTCTGTTCAGTCATCAATGATTCCTCATAGTCGTGTAGTGTTAGATAAGATTTCCCTGTCTCTTCTCCAACACAATGAATGTTACCTTCTCCACCTTCTTGATCTTCACCATCGTCTTCGTCCATCACAAAATTTTGAAGAGGGACCTTTATCCTCTGATCTTCAGTAGGATTCTTTTCTCTTTACAAGATCCGAGTTGGCTGATTATTTCTTCTGAAGTTGTTGGGATTTTGATTCGGATTCCTGCCTGCAGAATCATAAGTGCTTCTTCCCTTCATAGGTTGTTTATTTTTGATCTTGAGCTTAGATATCTTATAGGTTAGAGACTCTAGCATCTTGGCCATTTTATCAAGTTTTGGATCAACATTTGATGAAGATGAAGCCTCATTCTTTGGTTTTCTCCTATCAGAATCTCCTTTCCACTTCCGGGAGGCTAGAATATTTGATTCCACCTCAAGGGTAGAATCTTGCATGAGAGATAATGATGGTGACCTCCTTTCTCTCAACAGTAAACAAAAATCTAAGTCAAAAGCATCAGAATATGTTATCTTAGCAGAAGGATCTGAAGGTTTTATCTATGTTGGTATTTTGCCATACATCCGGTTAAATCTCTTAGTGAAATCAGAGACTGACTCACTACTTTGTTTTCTCAGGTTTTCGAATTCTGTGATGTAGTAGACAAAATCTCTTCTGTCACCCCAATGTTTCAGAAATGTCTCATCCAATTGCTCGATTCCAACAATGGAACCAGCAGGGAGTTCTTTGAACCATTTCCTAGCATGGCCATCTAGGCTTTGGACAAAGACTCGTGTCTAAACATCTTCTTCTTCAATATTAAGGTTTTCTGCATAACTGTAAAAAGCCTCAATATGTTCTTCAGCAGACACATCGCCTTCGCCTGTGAATTTAGGCATATACTTCTGATAGTCTCTCATTGGCATGGCTGCTACTGGATTTGGAAATATGAGTGGTGCATACCTAGCAGCTAGGATTTGTTGCATCTTAGTCAAAGGAGGTGGTGCAGCCATAACTATCAAAGGTGAGGAAAATGATGGTTTCTTTTTCAAGTCTTCAACACTGGAGGAATGTGAAAGAGGTGAATCTTCTAATGGGAAAGAGGTATGATAAGAGGCTCTATAAAAATTTGCAAGCTGTCCAGCTAAATTTTCTTCACCCTTAGCAGATAACTCTTGGAGTAGATGTTCAACAACAAGGAGGCTAGTATAAATGTTCAAATGGTCTTCTTGTTGTTGAGAATGAAAAGACTCAAAGGAATAAGAACTATGGATTCTTTCTAAAGTCTTGGTTTTTTTTCAATCAAATTAAAATATAACAATTTATCATCACTAGGATTTTTCTGTTGATCAAAAAGAATTTGTTCTTCTATAGTATTTACAACTGTTTTTTCATCAATGTTCTCTGAAAAGAACTCAAATTTTTCTGTAGCAGATTTTCCAGAACTGAAAAGAGGATTACCTTCTGTATCTGAATTTGAAGTTTGACCTTGAATTGTCTTTCCTTTCCTGAGAATTAGTTCTGGATTGGACACTGGTGTGATCAGTGATTCTTGAGGATTCACCCTAGTACTGATCCTCTTAGGAGCCAGGATGAACTTGTGGAGTCGCCAGATAGATGATTACAACCAACTAAAAATGTTTAATCTTTGTCTATCATCAAAGATCAACTCTGTCTTGTATCCCAGGAAAGCAGAACTTGAATTTCGTCGCCCCGGCAACGTCGCCAATTTGTTATCACTCCAAGAAACTCCTTAGGGTTGTAGGCTAAGGATGCTTGGTAACTTAGAAATAATGTGTATATATGCTTGGAACAATGAGGTCTTCAATGATCAATGTAATAGACAACTCATACATGTAAAGAAACAGTGCTTTCAGGAAACAATAATCAGATCAAGTAAATTGAAAGGAGAGGATGAAGAACACTATTCTTGATTGCCAAATACAACTGAATGTAGGGCTTAACGCAAGATAGAGAGAAATCCTTTAATTTCAAATCTATGAGCTCAATAAAGAGATAACAGTCTTCATGAACTAAAATAAACTGAAACAAAGTACAGAAATGGAAAGATGGACAATTCTGATATTGAAAACAAAAGGAAACTGAACTTTATTTTTGCAAATAAGAGTCTATACAATGGCACCAAAAAATATCTCTCAGTTTGAACCCTTGTCTCTTAGAAAAAATAGGCATTTATAGCCTCTTACAATCAGTTTTACAGATCCTAAAAACATGGATCTGTATTTAAAAATAGCAAGTCAAATCTAACTAAACAACTTGATAATAAAGATTTAACAACTAAACTAGCATTTGAATTGTCTTCAATCTCAAACTTCGACATGTGTATTCTTCAGTCTTCTGGAAACTGTGGTGTCATGAAATATGCATAGGCACCTGACTTGGAAGCTGGATTTCTTCATTTGTTCATAGCAGATACTTTAGGAGAGTTTTTTAGCATGTGATTCTCAAAAATCCCTCGAATCTCTGATGCAGAGTCCTTTGCAGGCGAGTTGTTATCCCCTTAATACTATGGAACTTCTTTATAACTTGTAAAAAATGACCTGTTCCGTCCTTGGCTTCCAAAAATGCTTTTCCTTCTTTCACCAGTTAACTCACTTTATAATTCGTTGGTTAGCTGGTGAAAGCGCTACCTTTCACCAACTAATGGGTCGTAAAATTACGTTGTGTGCTGGTGAAAGCCCTTCCTGAGCCCAAAATGAAATTTCACCTCCAAAAATGCGATTTCATCAAAAACTCAATGTGTCTATGATTTATCCCCTTGCATATTTACAACAATATGAGCAAGCACTTTCAAATCTGGGTGGGACTTTTTCTTTTGCTTCTGCTTTAATCTTCTAATTTTTCTTTTAAGGTGCTTTGCTAGCCACCATAGACTATTATAGTCTTTGGTAATTTTTTGTTTCCTCTTATTTTCCTTGACAATTTCCCGAGCCAGTCTTTCAAATGCAGTGTTGGTTTTTGAAAAATTATCAGACATTTTCTTGTATCTTTCTTTGATTACCCGTTCTAAAACCTCCTGCTGAGCGATTACCTCTTTAAGATGCTTGATTTTCTGTGTTTTCTTTGACTTAGTGCTCTTTGAAGTTTCTCCTTCCTCAGTGTGAGTAAAGGCCTCATAATTCTGTGCAAACTCAATTCAATGTTCATGAATTTTGATGACAGGGCTCTCATCTTCTTGCTTTGGTTCTGAGTCTGTGTAGGGTAGGTTTAATATGTTTGTTCTCTTCTCTATAGGCTGCTCTATAGTAGTTTCAAAATTCAATCTTTTCTTTGACTTGTGAGATTTCACACCAGAGATTCTATCTTCTGGAGGTCCTGGCAGGGTCCTCCTCTTCCTCGAACTTCTTTGAGGAGTCAACTGTTTCTTTCCACCTCTCCCCTGTTCATTTATGGGCTGAGTCTGTGTTTCAAAGCCCTCCCAAAATAGAAAATGCTGCCAGCTCCTTCCCTTATGTCTTAATTCCTCCAGAATGATCAATTTAATAAGGCCAAAGTGGCACAGGGTGTTCTTCATGCTTAGGGGTTGAGCCCTGATCTTTTTACAGACCTTAGTTAAGCTCTTGTGTAAGAAAAAAGGTAAATTGAGGAGAGTTTTACCTATGAAATGGTCTAGGAGATTGAAATGATACATCATGAGTTTGTCATACCTGACCTCCGAGGTTATGTAGAGTTGGATGCCCTTAAACAGATCCTGCCACTCATCTTCTAAATAGGAAAATGGCATGCTCTTTTTCCATGCATTATGCCCGAACTCTTCCTTCAAATAAGCTCTGAAATTTAAGTTTTTGGTGGAAATAGTTTTGAACCAACTCTGGCCCGATCTTGGTAGGTTGGTCGCTGCAGCAATGGCAGCTTCATCTACAATGATCTTTAAGGACCCAACACAAGCCTTATTCCCGTCAAATGTTTTAGCAAAAGCCTCTGCTGTCAATTGGTGACAACCATTCTGCAGCCTCTCAACAAATTCGATGCAACCTACATTTGAAAAGTGTTTCTGTACTTCTGGGTGCGTCTGTAGGAAAGATAGGCTATCCAACTCTTTTCTCAGTAAAGAACCGTTGCGTCTCCTCGCCATCTGCAACTCAAAACCTAAAACCACTCTGCGCACCAATCACTGCAAACTGCTATTCGGGCTGAGGTCTTGCGCTGGTGAAAGCACTCGGCTCTGTCTTTCAACATTAGAAATTTAACCAACATTCGTGAACGATGCGTGTTGGGGAAGCGATGAACCGATTTGATGTTGTCAGCCAGGTAGTACAGCTCCTGTACCTGCGATAATGGATTCGAATTTTCCATTTCTGATGCCATGAGTGGGAAGCATGCGTCACTAAACAAGATCCGCCTTGAAATCCTATTTCGACGTGCAAACCCGAGTCTCATGATTATCCACTTTCACCAGTGCATCATTATGGATTTGCATGACGTGGGATGATCGTATCATCATTAGATTTTTGAAAACGTGGATAAAACGCACATGATTTCCGCTTTCACCAGCTAACAGCCCGTGGAAAACGCTCCTTAGTTGTTGAAACTCACCACTTTCAGCAGCACACAACTCGTGAGAAATACTCCTTAGCTGTTGAAAGTCACCACTTTCACCGGTGCACACCCCGTGAAAAACACTCTTTGGATGTTTGAAAATCCCCGCTTTCACCAGCTAACGACCTGTGAGAAATGTTCCTTAGCAGTTGAAAGTTGCCACTTTCACCAGCTAACGACCATATTTTAAGCACGCGTTAGCTGTTGAAAACATTTTATGAAAATTTTAAAGAGAAGAACTTTATGGGTCATCTTATTTCTAAGACAAAAAATAAAACCTAAGTCTTGCAGCTAGAAAAACTCAAAACCAATTTGAGAAAACTACCAATAGCCATGTTATCCACCACAAAATGCGACCATAGGGACGGGTTCATTTTGGGAGCTAATAGTACCTTCACTGATTAAAACAATGTTGAGGCTATTAATATATTGATTACAACTACCCTTATTTAGTAATTACCTTACCATGTCTCGACTCTATTTTATTATCATATGTAATTTAATTAATGAAAAGACACACTTCTGTTATAGATTTATTTTGCCTAAGTTCCATATATGACCCCCATATATAAAGTATAGTCTATTTGTTTGTTCACTAGTTAGAACCTTAACTCATCATCGGTTTTGTAGTTGAGTGAATCTTATATTGAGTTTGATATAAACTTCCTTAAGTCATACATAAAATCCCACCTAGGGTATCTTGATAATTGTAGACAATCCTTATTGACTTTGATCATCTCTCTAATGTAGTTAACTCCCTTTAACTCCCTTATTATAACATTGTCCTTAGACTATAATTCTTGTTTATGCTCTCACTTGCTTTTGTGTGTTATGCTCTAATCTACTTATTAATTATTAATAATATATATATATATATATATATATATATATATATTATCTCAGTTGTCTACTACCCTGTAACATGGTATCATTTTTCATTTCTTACATTCACACACCTTGTATTGCATTGATAAACTTTGTATTATATCATTATTTATTTATTATCTTTATGTTACATCTATTTTTCTCTAACCATCATTTAGTTCATGTTATGTTCTTAATACACTTAGTGCATATCCTCTCACTATCTTCAACCACACTTCATGTAAACACCTTATTGCTATAAATATCACATTGCATAAAACATGTACTTTTCCATCTTACCTACTTGTATGTCACTTCACACTCTAATACTTTATACTACTTTCCATTCTTATATACTTGTTTATTTATCATTAATATTCTCCCTTAATTTTCCATCATTATTACATACTAACTATCTTGTCATTCTTATATCCTCATAGTCTTTGCCATAATTCACTTTACTTATTTTACCTATTTCTCTATTCTTCTCCTTCTTCTTCTTTTAACCTATCTCACATTAAGAGCACATTGTTACCCTATCTTCTATTTTGTATGCACTCTCATTATAACTATTACACCATTCAATCATCTAATCATTGTTATGTTGACCTCACACATATATTATAATATTAATTTTCATTTCACAATCCTACATATAATATATAAACATACTTGTAATATCATCTCATATATTGAATTGATATTGATATACTATGCTTAGTCCTTTCAACTTCACATTATACTAGGATGTTGCTCATCAATATAGATTTATTTCACTAATTGTTGAACCAATTCTTATTTTATTATGCTCTTATCACCATAATCTCTATAAAATATGTAAAACAAACATTTTTTTTTCACAATATTAACTAAATAATTTATTTGAATTCAATATTGATTTTAAAATTAAATTTTAAATTAATTAAAATTTTCAAAACTTGATATTAATCCAACAATCTATTTATTTATTTTTTATTTTATTTTTTATATTGAAAATATTTTTATATATTATTTTATTGGTTAACAAATTTGAAATTTTATTGATGGTATCATCCTTATTAATATTTACAAATTTCTTTTTATATAATATTTTAAACTCTATAATTCTACCACATGATGTGTCTTCCACTTATTTTGTTTATAAAATTTAATGCATAATTTTATTTTTTTAACTTCAACTAAATTGTATGGCCTCATTAATACTCAATAATAAATAACTTAGAAATCATTTACATAAATTACAAACCAAACCTAACCTAAAACTTAGGTGACTAAAATCCAATGGTTTATATTCATAATTAAGAGGAATGTCTACTCAATATATAAATCTATATATTAAATTTTTTATTTTTTATTTTTAACTTATATGTAGTAATATATTTATATTCCCAAAATAATAAAATAAACAAATTTTTATTTATTATTCCTAAATAAAATGAAATAATTTATATATATATATATATATATTAATCAATTAAACAACATATCTATCTATCTATATTAAAATGTATCTATAATTAAAATTAACGCAACCAACTTACAAGGCATGAGACATCCTTTAAATATGTAGCGGATTGGTCCGTTTCTAGCAATTGCAAGCAAGTAGTAAAGAGGGCATTTAACCACGTAATTGATTAAGTGAAATTGGACAAAGAAACGAGTATGCCTAGACTACATTATGACAGGTAGGTTAACTTTAAAGAGGATAGGAGAGGAGTCATTTATTAGCTGCACTGCACTAGGGTGGGCTTCATTTATTAGCTGCACAACTCATGAGTTGAGCAGCTGAAGATTTGTCTTTTGTTATTGACATCATTTAAGAACTCCTGCAAACGAATACCAAGCTTCGTACCATCATTGATTTCTCGCCATATCTTAATTTCAAGCGTGGAAATCAAAGTCACTAGCATAGGGCATAGCACAATTAGTGAATGAGAAGGATTTGGGAAGAAATAAGGTGGATATGGGTAGAAAAAGAAAAAAAATGGGTGGTCGGTGACCAGTGGGCACTCTTTTTATTATTACACTCAAGAAGGTTATCAATGTGGAAAGTTCGAGTCTCTTTCAGCTTGGAAACTAATTGGAAATCTGTGCACACTAATATTTCCTACATTCTATTTGTGAGCTAGAAGCAGCAACAGGAGTACTATAGAAATTAGATAATCAATGGCTCCTTCTTATCCTGTTCCAATAAACGTGAAGGGTTCTTCTATGCAGAGGCTTTCAGTGAGATAAGATGCTGCAATTCTCATGCGAGAAACAGTCTGGTTCAATGCCAACCTTGCCTCACTTGCTACTACACAGAACACACCTAAAATACTCTGTAAATCATTGACAGAGCCACATGTCATGGTTAAAGGTTCCCTCACAGATCTCGAACCTGCTCTAGTCGACGATCGTGTTGTGTGCTGGGAGGTTTTGGATAGAAAATGCTATAAATATCTGGCCAAGAAAGAGCATAGGGGAACTGACACTGCTCACCTTCTTCACACAGTATAGATGCAATCCTGGTATAATCCCTTGCAGGATTTTATTGCCTTTATAAGATCTTATGTGGTACCAAAAGGATATCTAGACAGTGTCACCCCTTCTTACGCACCTTACATGCAATTGAGGGCTCTTAAATACTTCTTTGGTGGAGCAATGGGTGTTTTTACGACATGTTCATTACTTCATTCTGTTGGAGTTTCTGGAAAAGGAGCCACTTCATCTGTCATTATTGTGAACTGGGTTCTCAAGGATGGGGCATGACGCATTGGAAAGATGCTTTTTTCACGGTAGGGTAAGAAGTTTGATTGTGATTTGAAGAAGCTTTGGTTTACTGGTGACCTCCTCATGGATATTAGGGTTGGGGTGGAGTTGTCTACAATGGTAGCACCTCATTTGTTTTTTCCATTTGCTTGTGCTGCCAATATGGCCAAGAATGTTGTTGCTGTGACTTCTACATCAACCCGTTCTCATATCTATAAATATTTTGCCCAAGGAGAAACATCGGAGATGTCACAACTAAAGGAGAGTGTATTAGTAATATTGCAAATTTGTTGGGGAAAGGACTCAACATCTACCTATCAAGAAAAAATCCATCAATGTTGGCTACTTTTGCAGTTCTATCAATCAGATACCTTATCTGATCATATCAAGAGGTAAAATCAGTTTTTTTGAACTCTCTAAACAAATCAAGATTTTTTGTAGCAGTGGATTCTTTCCTTAGAACAGGACAAGTCCCATCATTGAAAGAAGGAAATTTGAAAGAGACCATTTTTTTCTTTCCCCTGGTCCCAGAAAAGGCCCGTTGTTTTAGGAGCATGGTTGAAGAAGAATTCCAAGATTGGAGTGACTTTATATCCGTGCAACGATTGTTTGAGAAAGAAAAATATATTGTTACATTTAATTCATTGAAGGGTCAAGCATATGCCTTGTTGAGGGAGAAATCAAGCTCAGATGATGTGCTGAGGGATACCTTTCATGTCAACACATTTTCTTTTGCATGTCATTAGTACGTCTAAGAAGGTTGGAGTTGCAAGGCAGCCTATTAAATCTACGAAGTAGGACAAGCTTGATTCACCCACAAGTTATTCTATGCTTTCTACAAATGATATAGAGGCAGGAATTGCAGAGACTTGCAAACACGCTTCTCCTTTGTTTGAAATCTTTAGGAAACAGGAGGAAGAACAGGGATGGACAATGGCAGAATCCCTGCTAAATCCTAGAAATGCAAGGTTATGTGAGTGTTGAATTTGGAAGACATTGACTTGTAGTGATCTAAATTCTCTTTAGTGATCATCAAACATATAGAAGAGGTTTCCAATTGGGCCCATGGATTGATTACAGAAACCTGGATCTGCTCTTCGTAATGGTTATGACTTTGAATTGAGTTTAATCATCAAGAGTGAGTAGGATGGTTGTTTCTTGGAAGCACATCGGCAAATTTCCTCTTTTGTGCAAGAAGAATGATTGCTCTTCCTCTAGGAAATAAAAGCCAATTTGATTCTCAAATTTTAAGCTCAAGTTTTTCAAATAATGGTTTTCCATCCACAACTCCATGTTTTATCTGCACTCTGAAATTCATGATTTTCTGGTGAGTTTCTAATGGCCCCTCATGGAGTCGACAAAATACTAGAGGGCCATACTAGATATTCCGATGTGCTTTGTGTCAAGCACACAAAGTACACTTGAATAATATAATTGTTGGGGATTGGTATCCTATGTAGGAGAATTCTTTCAGTGATTTCAAATAAGGCTATTACTGGACATGATTGAACTAGCAAAGAAAATGGTTACATTTTCCGACACTTTGCAGGTTTAGGTGTCTTTTGACATTGACCTTATCAACTGTACAAGTTCTACTTGATTATTCGACAGTGAGGTGTATATAAATTCATGCCTTTTGGAAGGCCATGTTTAAGATGTATTTGTAGATTTTTGGATGCTTCTTGCAAACAAACCCATCTCTTTCACCCTTCTTCTCCTCCATATTTTAAGTAAACTTAATCACTATTGTATCTTATTCATAGTTGTGGTCGCCATTTTTTTTTTATATTTTCCTTGTATGTCTGACCAAAATTTCAGATAGATTGATTAGAACAAGGTCTATTATTACATAACTATAGATTGTTTAGTCACTATCGGGTTTCGTATTCTTCAACAAATAATTAGGAAGGAGAACACATGTCTCCTTGTTTGCAATATCACCCATTTAAAGGTGTTTTGGTTACCTTCACGCTTCGTTTTGCCCAATTTGGAGATGTTTCCTCTCTAATTTGCGGTTGATCTGCATCTCATGAGAGGAGGCTGTGTATTTCATTTTCCCCATTTCCTTCATGAAAGAAATGTTCATTGTTGCAACTGGGAATTTGCCCCTCACAGATCTATATCTATTCTACTCTATACCTAAAAATTTAGTGTTGAATCATCCATTGACACACCCACTTTCTTGGTTACCTGCACATTAAGTATATTATAAAAACATAGTTGATCACCCCTGCCATTAAGGATGTGATATGTTTTTAGAAAAGAAATATAGTGACAACTATTTGCCCTGCTCATATACTAGTTCCTCCCTAGAAATAAAATGGGGACGGTGAGAGCATCCTATCTATAGTTTGGAAAGATTGCTAGCCTTTGTTTCTGTAACAACCCAAATTGGATTGCAGATGAAAAGGTTGCCTCTATTTGTTTAGGAATGCCCAGATTTATCTTAACGACCAGTGGTTTGGCAATGTATTCTAGGATTTAAATGCAATAATCTTCTACTGGAACAACAAATTATGTATTTGCAATTTTTGGGTAGGCCTCGTAGAGAAACATAGCTGCCCATGAGTTTCTATGTTTGTGTTTAAATCCCCTGTTGTGTTGATTCTTGTGTAGTATTGATCATTTGTTTTTTGGCAGATTTACAAAGGTGATTTTATAAGATAACATTGTCAAACAAAGGGTAGGGCAGAGAAGCCTTGTAACTTATCGCTTTTGCAGATATATAGAGTATATTAAGGAAGGAAAGTTGTCTAATAGAAAGTATAGTGAGAGCAGCCCAATTGGATCGTGGATGAAGAGGTTGCAGACCTTGCAGACCATGTTGGCACAAAGACGAAATCCCAGTGCTGTGGGTGGTGAATCCCAAGTTTCAGTTTTGAAACCGAGCTCTGATACCATGTGTAGAGCCTGTTTTTTTTTTTCAGAACTCACAATAAATAAAAGTTTTCTAAAATCTCCTACTAATTTAGTTTATAATTTCTTTCATTTTTTCTTTTCTTATACCAGAAATAAATAACAACAACATATTGAGGATAACAACATAATGAGAACAACAACAATAGCATAATAACAACATAGCATCATATTAATCATAACAACATAATAATATCAACAGTATAATGAAAACAACACTATAATACATACCTCCACCTTCAGGTTGGTTATCTAGTCCCTTTTCTGTTTGATCCCGTCTAGTTCTTGCCCAAACTGAGCATTAACCTCCCAGCCAACTAGGAACAGCCTGTCCGGCTCCCTAGCTCTAGGAATCCTTGTGGTTTCCTGGCCCCCAAGCCCCAAATTCCTAGCAACAGCAGTGCCATGTGAGAGTTCCCCAAAACAATTCTTCCAATTTTCTCCTCCTCCTCCTCCGCCATCTTTCAGAAATTCTCAAACCAAAATAAAAATTAGATGCTCTTCCAAATCCTCCCCTCCTCTCTTATCCTCCTCTCTCAAGTCCCCCTCATTAATTCCCAACAATCGTAACCCTCCATTAATTCCCAACAACCTTATCCCCCCATTAATTACTTCACCCACCTTTTAACAATAAAATAATAAAAGACTCATTAAAGTATTTTAATAATTAATTAAATTTAAATTAATAACTATGATAAAGTTAATCAATTTGGGTTGTTACACTCCTCATAACTAGAAGGTTTGGAATCAATGATGTGACTTATCAATGCCATATAACTTGAGAAATTTTGAGGTCTTCTATGTTATACAATTATTTTCCACTTGATCACTTGATGGACATGATATAGAGGTTAGCAGTCTATGCTATACAGTTATTTTCCACTTGACCAATTGATGGGCATAATCTAGTTTTTAGTCACAGATCTGAAAGATATTCTTCATATCTATTAGTTTTTTCATTTGCACGATCATGGTTGCGGGTTATCTGTGCCCATAGAGCGACCAAAACCTTGTGGTCACTAGCTAATCCATTGCAAGAAGTGACCAAACCCTTTTGGTCACCAGTTTTTCCATTCAGGGAGAAACCATCCTAATAATTACACTACCAGGAGAGACTAGGACCTTGTGGTCCCTCTGTGATCATTAACAAGGTGTGAATAGGCTCTAAAATATATTTTTTGAAGGGGAATCCTTCAAACAAAGCCTAGATATGTGTCTTCCCTTTCTTCCACCCCTCTATATCTCTCTTAGATTTGTCCCAACAGTTATTGCTGCAACATTTTTTCTTGTGTTCCATTTCATTTATTTGATTAAAACAATTTTTTGTTTTTGTGGGTACAGTATAGTTCATCTAATCTCATTTCCCCGAAATTTAGTGTTGATGGTACTTTTGTGAAGAGAGTTTGTTTTTTTTAAAAACTATTTTGGGTTTTACTCTAGATTTTCTTCCATTGTTTAAACAAAGCCAACTCTCCTAATTTGCATCTCATCTTAGAGTGCGATCCTTTTTCAAGTTATTTTTTTTTACCTTTGAAATATTGGGATTTACGTTGACAACATTCTTGTGTTTGAATATTTTATTCCTTGGGTGCTTGTTTTCTCCACCTTCATTCTCTTTTGAGTTCTTTGCAAAGTGTCATTGAATACTTCCATTTTTATTAAAAGAAAAGGCAAAAGAAGTGTATATTTTGAGTTTTCATGTGATTTAGAAAGAAGAAAACAAGAGTGTTTTGGTACATAGTTTAAAGAGCCTTTTTTGGGGGGGATTTCGTGAACGCTAATTTGATAGTTTTGCATTTCAGAAAAATTCCATTTGAAAAGTGAAATTTGCATGCTTTTGGGTGTTTATTTACATTAAGAAGAAAACTATTTTTTATCCTTCCCACGGATAGAATTCATTGAAAGAAAAATATTTACATTTCATTCTTTCTACATAATTTTGGAGTCAAGTCATCACATCATTATTTTCACCTTCGTACACCCTTATAAGTAAAAAAAAATATTAAAATCAACCAACGTACTAATAAAATTAACTAAACATTTTTTTAGTACACCAATAATAGATTAGAGCTAGAGTCTTTGGGCTAGGAAAAGTGTGTAAATTGTCGAAGACTACTACACACGACTATAGAACACTAAAGAGGGACAAAATACAACTGTCATATAGGCATATCCGGGAACCCCCTCTAACATAGGGGCTAAACATGAGGTTTCCTGTGGAAGAGAAATTGATATTACCCCTCCAAATATTGACCAATTGTAGCGGAAAGAGCATATATTGGGGCTTTTTCTTGAGTGTTATTGGTTCATTTGGTCTTAGTGCTTCATGAATCCTGAATCCATTCAAGGTCCCTAGGAGTATTACCTATGCACTTGTCCTTAGTCCTCTAGAAGATCTTCTGACATTGTTATCCTTCCCATACATTCGGTCTCGACTATCGACTGTACCCCCCCAGAGGCTGACTGTGAGTTGGTAATCCTAGTGACCTTTCCTAAGTATCTATAGAGGTAAATGTGGGGGGATTCCCACGGTACCTGGGTAGATGTCCTATAACACTTTCAGTACCCTTGTAGGGTGATCCCATGAAGAGAGGGTTTCTTTCACCAAGAAGGGATGTTACATGGAGGTTGGGCTAACTTCTTCTCATATCTTTGTTGACGGTTTGGGATCCCATCTTCAGAAGATCCTTCTATATATTGTTGTTTGGTTGATTACTTGTAGATTTTTTCTTAGGGGTGTGTTATTTCGACATTCGTAGTTAGCCTTAGGGATCATTATTTCTATTATAATTTCACCATGGCCGACAAATACCTCCTAAGATCTTAGAGAATGCAAGGGATGGATCCCGAAGAACACGATCTTCCAAAGAACCCTTCTGACGAAGGAACTATTAATGAAGGAATTGATTATGAAATCAAGATAATATCTCCCCCGATTGACTAGCATGAAGGATTGGTAGAAATAATAGAGGAAGGCTCTATCCCTCCTGTAAATCCCCTTTTTACTGGTTCTTATAACCCACTACTTGTTGAGTTTCTTTCAACAAGGTATATTGATAAATTTTCCTCTTACTTCTTACCACCCGATATGTACAGTAGGAGATATTATAGAATGCATGCATCAACATCTAACCATACATATGGAATAGTGACACCCCCACTTGATATGGAGATAGCCACCCTGACACACATTACCACTGTTGGTGCTTCTTGTTTGTGGGAAGCATCATTGACCCCTGTTACCCTGATTCAACAATCGGTGAGTACAACTTCTCTTCCTGCATCTCTAGTTGTACACTTGCATACACCTGACACATTACTTAGTCTTCCTTTACAGACTCCATCTAGTCTAGTGGTCGATAGCGCTACTATCTCAGGCCCATTGACAAGTATCTTTGTTTTCCCTCCACCTAATCAAGGTGTTAATCCAATGACAATTACACATACTGTTCCACATACACCTCGGGGGTATGTCACAGCTAGAGGGCCACCTTGATATGTAGGAAAAAAACCACCTTAGAAAAAACAACCAACTTGGAGATAACAACCAGCTGGGAGGAAACCAATTGTTTGGGGTCAACAACCTATTTGGGGAAAATCCCACACTGGAAACATACCTCACCCCTGGGGGAAGAATGTTTTGGTAAACCCTACAGGTATTTATAGTTCTTTACCATATCCAAGAGTGCCAAATAATTCATGGGGCAACCCAATCCAACAAGAATCCATCCGCAAGGAGTTTTTCCCACTCAACCGACAAACCCCATGTTCCCCACTCCCTAAGGCACTCAACCATATATGGGTGGACCACCCGTATTTAATATGCCATCCCAACCTGCATATGGTTCTACTGGTAATCCGATGATGCATCTATATTATCAGTATTCACAACCAAACCAAAAACTTCCTTTCTTGGCTACCTTAAATCTGCCATATGTTTTGCATTTGACAAACGATCCCATAAACATGCCCTGTTCTGGCCCCCTATCCCTACCAAAATTCTATCCAACATCCCAAAATTCGATGGAAAACATGGAGAAGACCCTAACAACCATGTAATGACCTACTATCTATGGTTTTATTCTAACTCTTTGATGGATGATTCCATTCAGTTGAGACTTTTCCAGAGAACCCTCAAAGGTCCGATGGAAAAATGACATATTGAGCTACCACGTAACTCCTTTGTTGACTTTAATTCTCTTTCCATGGATTTTTTGACTCATTTCCAACTTCCCATTCAGTATTAGACTGGTACTGAGATTTTAACCTCACTTTGACAATCCACCTCCACCCGTATTTATGATCACATCCATGAATGGAGGCGACGACGACGGTTGATTAAAGCCACTATTCCAGACCAACTTTTGGTATATTGGTTCACAAATTCACTCTTCCTCCCCATTGCTAGAAACGTCACCATGGGAGGTACTATTACTGAGGAGCAAGTTTTCAATTGTACTCAATATCTAGACTTGGTATATTCCCAATCAGGCACACTATATGATCTAATCCATCCAAACCAGCTCTAGGATCCCATGATGATGGCATATTAGGCTCCATAAAACAACAGTCAGTGACACAATAAAAAAATGGTACCAATACCAATTCTCCTCCCTCTCCTTCATAGACCTCATAAGTGAATGTGGTTCAATCTGTTTCATCCCAGCAATCCATAGGAAATAATAAAAAAAATTGTAAATCCAAAAGATCATCTAACCATCATGAGAGTAAAAGCACCCAAGACCCTAATGTTAGGGGCAAAAGAAAGGTGAAATATCCTTGCAAGGTATGTAAGGAGGACCACTTCACCAAAGAATTCTCTCACCTTTCTAAGGTTCATCAATACCTCGAGCTAGGGGGGTCTCCTTCTCAACCAGTGATATTAACTAATCCTTTCCCCCAGAAACAACAAATGGTCACACAAGTTCCTACATCCCCACTTGGAGGCAATGCAAAGTCCTCATCTGCAAATATTATGATGGTTAAATCAATGATGGCACTATCCACCTAAGCGAAGAAATATGACTCCCAAGAAGGGAAACCTTCATCAAAGGACCCTATATCTACTATACCACCTAATGGACCTCTCACTTTAGAGAAACCAACTTTCGAACCTGCAATCCGCTCTCCAAAAGGGGTACTTCAATGGACTATTCATAATCTAAATTCTTGGGTAGATCAACACTATATCATAGTGGAAGATCTCTCCCAAGTACCATGTGCCATGTCAACACTCAAAGTATTGCAGAGTTGTCCTTCAAAGTGTAAAGCCTTGCTATCATCCATGGGGGGAATAGACCCTTCGAAGTACAATATTATTTCCTTTGACACAGAATAGAGTGAGTCACGTCTCTCTCACCAAATGGAATTACAAATCATAGTTGGTTGTCTAAAGAAGAATATTTTTTACAGTGATCGACGAAGGAGCGACCACTTGCATTATGTCTTTCTCATGTTGGAAATTGTGTCTTTATCATATTGGAAATCCATTTCTTCTCCACAACTCACCACATATTCAACCATCCTAAAATATTTTGAAGGACATTCTTTCAAACCTCATGGAATTATCACCTTCTTATCCATCAAGCTTAGGGGAAATAGTGTCTCCATATAAATCAAAGTGGTAGATTCTACACTTGAATATAATATGCTCTTGGGTTGCACTTGGTTCTATGCAATGAAGTTTGTTTCATCCACTATATTTTGTGTCATACACTTTCGCCACCAAGGAAATATAGTCACCATAGACCAATTGGATTATTGCACACCTGACTTACGAGATAATACTAGCACCAATGTGCCCTTAATAAGTGAATATTCCAAGGGGTATGAAAGAATCATTGTAGGTATGCTTAAATATCCATTTCTTATGGGGACATTCCCCCTTCCTACACCCAAAACTACCCATATCGCTCCTATCAACATGATTTTTTCATCTACCAGTGGATCCCTCTAGTCATTTTATCCTTGGGTGGTACCTCATACTAAGGATGTTGAATCACATGGAGCATCTATCCCATCGACATTTGTTGATATTGATAAAAAAATCCATCTTTATGTGGATTATGATCAACCTTCTCTGCCCATATGGGTTGTTGACTCTCTCAATTCACATGATTTCCTAGATACTAAGTTGCCTTTAGAAAAGGTCATCTTAGAAGTCATGGATTCCATTGATAATCCTAGAGAGGATGGGAATCATCACACCTTCCTCCTTGATTTGAATCCGATGAAAGTTAACATAATGAATCTTGCTTCGAAACTGGGGGCTTTGGATGGGACATCCAATCGACCTCCTAGTCTCGACCCTTTTCCACCTCGGTTATCTTTTTCAAAAATCACCAACAAACTCTCTGTTATCCCTTTTGCCGAATATTTATGTTTTTTACTTCCCTCATGTCTTAATGGATCCCATAAAGGAGCTTCCATAGCTCAAAATGCCACTCATGATGAGTATCTTAGACCACAAGGATTTGTTCCTATGTGGTATGGTCCCGACATGGTGAGCCATATGATGCCAATAATGGCTCATGAGTTCCTCGATTATGAAAAAGGTCCTTGGCCTAATCTTAGCAATGGGATCTCCTTTTTCTAAACCATCAAGATTCATAGTTCCTTTTACATAGGTGTGAGGTGTGAGTGCCTTTTGTTTTGTGTACTTCATATCCAAAAGATCCAAAAAAATTATTTTTAGGATTTCACTATGCATGTTGTGTTGGAAGATTGGTTGTTGTCATTGATGTCAACCCTAGTCATGGGTTTTGGACCGCAAGATTGATAAAGGTATTTGGACATGAAGGAAAATGAACATGCATATACAACACCCATGAATGAATAGTATACATCATGTTGTTTCCATTGGTATGTGGCACGTCATGTGGATCCTCATGGTTGAGGAGAAATAATGTTTTGAAGATGACAAAGTGAATTGAAGAAGGAAGTACATGTAGGCCCTGAAGATAATTAAAGAAAAGAATTACAAAATAAGAAAGTGTCAGGTCAGACCTAATGTTAAAAGGAAGTGACATAAATTGTATAAATAAACATCATTATACATTCATTTGACACAAGTCGAATTTCAGAGGAAATCAAAAGTAAAGTAGGTCGGATTTCAAGGGAGAATGAAGTGTTTTGGTGATGTGTTCTAAGGTATGTTATTTTCAGGTCATCTAAAATTTTTTGCTATAACGTTTTTTCTAGAAAGATTCAGATGGTGAAATTGCTATGGTATTGAGAAGACATATCAAGGTACCTCTGGTAAAAGTTTCAGCTCTTGATTCGCTACAATTATGGAGATACACTCTGTGGAAGATAGGGTTTGTGACCAATCCTGAAGCTAGTCAATAAACAATTGTTCTGGGTAAAACAGTCATAACTTCTTCATATAGAATCCAAATGAAGTGGGACCACTTCCATTGGAAAGAGTACTAACTCTCATTTCTTGTGTGGAAGTTTTAGAATCAGATGTTAAATATTGAGCGCGGGGCATGTTGTACAAGTTGGATCTTCTAAATAAACCAGAATTGAATAAAGTCTACCATTCTTTCTATAACTTCCTTTTGGGCAGAATTCAAGGAGTTAAACTTGGAGGATTTTCAGAGAATACATTGAGTAATATTATCTATAGGATCAGAATACTCCAAGAATTGAAGAATTGTAGAAATTGAAGAAGTCTCAGGAAGCATTATCAGTTTCTATGTGATGATTGTTTAATGGTGATGATTTAATGTAAATTTTTATTAGCTCTCATATATTCTTGGGTGGAAGGAAGGGGCAAGGATGGAGAGTTCAACTCTCTCTTGATATTGGAGGATTGTATCTTCCTCTTGGAGGTTTATCCCTCCCTTTACATTTGGAAGTTGTAGCTACCTTTGGAAGTCATTACTTCCCTTGAACAATAACTATTGATTATTTCTTACATATTGTGCATGGTGTGTTGTGGTGTATTTGTGTAACTCTTATACTATTGTTCATTTCTCATTGGATATAATTGAATGGTTTAAGTATAAGTTGAAAAAGGCTTTAAATTGTACTTGATACTGATTCACCCCCCTCTCAGTATCAACAATTGGTATCATAATGAGTTACCTTCAGTACAGTTTAACCACTGGAAGGAAGATCCTATGTAGAAATGGAAGACAACATTCCAAATGGGATTCCACCATTTGATGTAAGCAATTTTGAATACTGGAAAAATAGAATGGAAACTTACTTGAAATCTCTTGGGGAAGATGTTTGGTTCTCAATTGCTTCAGGATACAATGCTTTGAAGAAACCAAAGACTGCAGCTCAGAAGGAAGAAAAAAGGAACAACACACTGGCAATAGATACCATCCTAGATGGATTGACAGATTCAGTGAAATCGAAGGTGGGATCATGTGCATCAGCAAAAGAGCTCTGGGACAAGCTACAAGACCTTTATGCAAGGGAAGAAGCAGAAGAAGAAGAAGAAGAAGAAGTTGAAGAAGATTACAACATCTCATATTTCAAAGAAGAAAATAGAGGTCAGTTCTTTTGCTTTAATTGTGAAAGAGTAGGACATGTTGAATTTTAATGTCCTTATCCAAGGATTGAAAGAGATGACAATGAAGAAGAAGAAAATCATGAAGTAGAAATGATTCAACAAGAAGATGAGAATCTTAAAAAAATGAAGCATGTTGAGATTGAAAATAGCAAGCTCAAAGACACGCGTAGAAAACTAAGA
>ML784560.1:89800-132899 GCA_009831015.1 Picea engelmannii | reverse complement strand
AAGGTTGAAGAAAGAGCTACACAGAAAGTTGATGAGAAGTGGACCAGGATACCAGAAAGAAGGAATGATTACAAAAGAGATGAATATCCAAGAAGACCTCCTACCTTCAGGAATCAAAGAAGCTTCAATTAGTATGAAGGAAACTACAGAAGAGTAGATCATGAACTCAGATGGGCTACATCACAAAGAAGGGCACTTACTCCTAGGTATCAAAATTTCTTTCTTGGTCATTGTTATACTTGCAAAAATTTTGGACATAAGGAAATTAATTGTAGAATCAATGAAAGGAACAAATACGCAAGAAACATGAATGGTGTGAACACAAGATACAGAAATAATCATGGATTTGTCAACAGAAGTTATAATTCATTTTACCCATTGATGGACAAAAATATTGTATTCTACAAATGCAATTATCTTGGTCACAAAGCACGAGATTGTAGATATATGAATGAAGATGTCCCTATGACAACCATAGTATGGAGAAGGAAAGAGATTCCAAACAATGAAGATTGTCAAATAGCATTAACTGCTGAAGAATGTAAAGAAGAAGATGAATGGTACATAGACAGTGGATGTTCTTCACACATGACCGGGGATCAAGACAAATTCATCAGCTTGAAGAGAAAGGGTGGAAATATTGCATTTGGAGATGACTCATCTGCCAAAATACTTGGAGAAGGTGTAGTAGAGCTTGGAAGAAAAAATGTAAAATAAAAGAATGTTCTATTGGTTGAAGACTTGAATCATAATCTACTCAGTGTTAGTAAAATGTGTGATCAAGGATACACTCTTACGTTTGATTCTCAAAAATGTAAAATCAGAGAAAATAACTTAGGAAGATTGGTTGCAACTGCAACAAGAAGACCGAACAACATATACATCCTAGACATGAAGAAGAGAGAGAAGACATAAGCCACACAAAAGGATTCTAAGGAAGAAAAAGTCCCAAATACCAAAAATAAGGATGAAGTATTATTGAGTGCCACATGTTCAGGGGGAGCAGCCCCAAAGAAGAGAGTTACATTTTTCCATTAAACTTAGGGGGAGCAGCCCTAACCTTTGCCATTGATGTCAAAGGGGGATAGAAATTTCGATCATGATGATAGGGGGAGCATGAGTATTGTCATCAATGACAAAGGGGGAGATTGTTGGAAGATTGGTTGTTGTCATTGATGTCAACCCTAGTCATGGGTTTTGGACCGCAAAATTGACAAAGGTATTTGGACATGAAGGACAATGCACATGCATATACAACACCCATGAATGAATAGTATACATCATGTTGTTTCTGGTGGTATGTGTCACATCATGTGGATCCACATGGTTGAGGAGAAATAAATTTTTGAAGATGACAAAGTGAATTGAAGAAGGAAGTACATGTAGTCCCTGAAGATAATTAAAGAAAAAAATTACAAAATAAGAAAGTGTCAGGTCAGCCCTAATGTTAAAATTAAGTGACATAAATGATATAAATAAACATAATTATACATTCATTTTACACAAGTCAAATTTCAGAGGAAATCAGAAGTAAAGAAGGCTAGATTTCAAGGGAGAATGAAGTCTTTTGGTGATGTGTTCTAAGGTATGTTATTTTCAAGTCATCTTACCATTTTTTCTATGAATTTTTTTCTAGAACACTTCAAATGGTGAAAAAGATATGGTATTGAGAAGAAATATCAAGGTACCTCTGGTAAAAATTTCATCTCTTGATTCGCTACAATTATGGAGATACACTCTGTGGAAGATAGGGTTTGTGACCAGTCCTGAAGCTAGTTAATAAACAGGTGTTCCGGGTAAAACAGTCATAACTTATTCATATAGAATCCAAATGAAGTGGGACCACTTCCATTGGAAATAGTATGGACTTTAGTTTCTTTTTTACAAGTTTTAGAATTGGATGTTAAATATTGAGCGCGGGGCATTCTGTACAAGTTGGGTCTTCTGAATAAACCAGAATTGAATAAAGTCTACCATTCTTTCTATAACTTCATTTTGGGGAGGATTCAAGGAGTGATACTTGGAGGAGTTTGGGAGAATACATTGAGTAATATTATCTACAAGATCAGAGTACTCCAAGAATTGAAGAATTTCAGAAATTGAAGAAGTCTCAGGAAGCATTATCAGGTTCTATGTGATTATTGGTTGATGGTGATGATTTAATGTAAAGTTTTATTATCTCTCATATATTCTTGGGTGGAAGGAAGGGGAAAGGATGGAGAGTTCAACTCTCTCTTGATATTGGAGGATTGTATCTTCCTCTTGGAGGTGTATCCCTCCCTTTACATTTGGAAGCTAAAGATACCTTTGGAAGTCAATACTTCCTTGAACAATAACTATTGATTATTTCTCATATATTGTGCATGGTGTACTATGGTGTATTTGTGTAACTCTTATACTATTGTTCATTTATCATTGGATATAATTGAATGGTTTAAGTATAAGTTGAAAAATGTTTTAAATTGTACTTGATACGGATTCACCCCCCCTCAGTATCAACATGTTGAACTAGGAATATAGTTTACGTGTGTTGAAAGGATTCTAGGGATGTTTTTAAGATGGGGACATCCATTGAAATTGAGGTACGTTTCTATAAACTAGCATATAAGGAGAGGTTTTTAACTACATTTCCCTCTTTACATTATTAACCATCCATATTTCTAGCACTATAACTTAGGTTCCCACCATTTATTTTGTTTAAATGGTTGCACTTTAATAGTATTGTTGTCTCTCTTATTATTGCTACTACATTACCATTTCTTCCATTTATTATCGCACCGTCGCTATGCTTGACTACTAGCCACCTATTTGCTCCCATTTTACAACACCCTGGACTAGAACTACTATTATGAGTGGTCATCATTTTTCGTGTTTCTTTTTGCAGTTCATTTCTTAAGTCATGTTCCATGAACTTTTAACTTCATTGAAAACCACTTTTCTCTCCAACTAAGCTTCCTATTACCCCTTTTTCATGCTCAATAACCAACCATGACAAAGGTACACCCTGGAGTCTCCTTTAAGATTTTTTTAGACTCCCTAAACATGAAAATATTGTCGAGTGAGCTTGTTTCCTTTCACACTCATTCATTGGATTTGAAAGGTGTTGGCGGGCGAAAATGACCATCCGTCAACTGAGAGAGTGGAACCGGTCTGAGGTTGTCTAATAACCCAATCCGTTTGGAATGAACCACCCTGAGGGGTTTAGCAGCTCCGTTGGCCACTCTAAGGTCTTAAGAAAACCAAAGAGAAAACTAATCTAAACTAACTAATCTAACTAAAACAAATAAAACAAACTAAACAAACTAAAACTAATAAAACAAACTAACTAAAAACAATAAAAACAAACTAATACACTAATCTAATTAAACAAACTACTAAATAAACTAAAACTAAATACAAACTACTAATTACACTATCTCTAATAATTAGTTGTCTAACTACTTGTTATATTATAACTTATTCACAAATATACAATGTACACAACTGGAAAATTTGAATAAAACCTGTAAAACTCATTTGATTCCTGCCCTAAGACAACGAGATATGTTTTTGTTGATTTTCTTTTGATTTTATGAAAAATAAATAACACTTACTGAAATTAAACAATCTAATATACTTAACATATATATCTAACTAAAAATACTAACAAATATACTAAACAAATCAACGATAAACTGACCTTGAAACGCTCCAAGTTTGCCCTGTGTGTGATGACTTCGAAGCTGGTCGGAGGAAGGAAACTCGCACCGGTTAATCCATGAGATTCTCGTAAACGATAGGGTGTACTGCTCTTTGAGTTGTTTACAGGACAAACAAGACATAAAAAATCATAACAATTATATGATTTATAAATCTCTGCAATAAGGGAAACCTGTTATGAAAAAACTTATACTTGATAATTCAACTTATGAAGAAGAGAAATTTGTCGTTCACAAGATGAATCGAACAATTGCTATGTTTTTTAAACACTTGGAAGAAATCAGATATGGATTATATGGATCAAATTATATCATTTGCAAAAGACTAAGATAGCTAAAGTAGTCGTTAACCAATTACAAATTGATACACATAACATGAAACAAAATATTGATATCATGAGAAGCTAAAGCTGTAACAGAACATCAAATTATGCCTCAGTCTGTATTAAAATTCCATATCCTTGTTCTCCCACGAATGAGGATGATTATTACAAAAAAATAATAAGTATATATAAGTCTTCACACAGGGTAAAACCTCCCTGTGGATAGTATCAAACTATTTACATAATCTGGGAAGATATTCCCAAAATCAACTAAACTAGGAAATTAAAATGCAAGTGAAATATTTGAAATATCCCCTAACTGCTCATCAAATCCATTGCAATTTTGAATTCATCTGCAATAGACCAAAAATAACAAGTTAGAAAAGTATTTCATTAGCAAAACAATAAAAATCTAATCTTACAGACTTAGCTACAGAATCATCTGATTCTGTAGCTAGTCTAAAATAACATACAGGATCAAAATCGAAATCAAATCAAATCTTTTTAAAATAATTAAAACCAATTATCTTCCAATAATCATTTAAAACGAATCACTCAAGATTCAAATGATTTTATAATTCATCATTAAACATAACCAAAAGTGATTCAATCGAAAACAGGGGTAAGAATACTCTGTTTAACTGTTACCAAGAAATCGGGTCAAACAATAACAAGATTGTTTCATATCCAAATGAAATCGATAGAAAATCATATCGTATGTGATACGGTCTAATCCAACACAACCATTTTCCACTCGTTATAGATATAATGATGTAGCAAAAGATTCATATCATTTAACCAAAGACAAAGATAGAAAGACTGTTTCGATTGTGTGTAAACGAAATCAAACGTAACAGCATCAACCCAACCAATTTCATGATTGATCCTTGCACAATCAACAGACAGGATCGAGAAATCATGATCGCAATCTTAATAGAATGAACGGAAGTTGTAATTGCAAACTGGGCAAACTAATCGAAACAAATCACGACTGAGTTTAATTATAGAAATAAATCGTGGATCTGGATACAGTCAATTTCGTTCTTCGAATGAAATTCAAACAACATCTTCATTTCCATTATGAATCCAACTGATAACATAGTTGAGTAAACCAATGCGAATTAACCGGCTGAGTATAATTGTTAGGAATTGAATCTATTCGCAAATTGGGTGAATGTGTACAGAATCATATTGAAAATAATCCGAATTGTATTCCTGTTGATCGAAAATCATATGGACATAAAACCGTAACAGTTAACCATTATTGCTAATCATATCGTATACATTATAACCAAATCGAATCGAAATGTAATCGTGTTTAAAATTGAAATATGAGAAACAACTTGTCTAGAATAGATACAAACGACTTCAATTGACAGCAGAGCATCAATTTTAGCTAAATCAAACAATTCAAATCCACACCAAGATCAATCAAATCGATTAAAATCCAATCGAAGCTAAATTGGGAAAACGAACTTCCATTAATCAAAGCAAAGCTATGTACATAATGCATATAATGTAACGAAACCAATCAATCCTATGAACAGAACCAATCCAAAAATGAATTCGAATTCGTTATATAAACAAGCGATATCAAAACATACCTGTGTGAGGCTGCTCCAATTATGCCAACTTAGAATTCATGACCGTTGTAGCTGATTCCACATTTTTAAACAAGATGGAGCCTGTCGTCCTTTGTTTTTTATCAGTGGCTTGTAACTTAGCCTTTTGACTGGTAAGAAGGGCAACCTGGTCCTCCAAAGAGTGAATTCTTGACTGTAGCATTAACACATCAAGATAATATCTTTCTAACCACGAGCCACATTGATCACAGGGTGGCACTGTAGGTTTAGACAAAGCAGGAGAGGGTTTAGATGAATGATCAGGGTTTTCACAAGGTAGCTTAATGCCTGAGTAGTTAGGGTCATTTTGTAGGCAAGGTGGTAGGTTTGACAGAAAGTCATATGAAGGTTCGGGACACAGACCTTGCGAATAGGGGTATTCACTAGCCAATAAACACTCCACTTCTGAATCAGAGTCCTCACTCAAAACGATGGGGTTTGGCTCGATAGGAGGTTTCGGTTTGGTCCTTTCCATTCGAGAGATTGAATGGGAATTTATTTTCCCTTTGGCATTTACAGTGGGTTTTTCTTTGGGCTTCTTGCTCACCGTCTCAACGTCCTTAGTCACAGTGTGGGGTAGGTCGACAGGTGAGTCGACCAAGGGTTAGGTAGCAGGATGTTGTAGGGTATCGGGGGTATATCCTTGACCTCACCCACTACAGGTTTGTCAACCTGTGGAGGGTTCGAATCCTCAAAGTCATTCCGAGCAAGGAAATTGTTCCAACAATCTCCATGTAGGCTCAAGTGACTGACCACAATAACCTTAACCAACCCATAATGAAAAAGGCTACTATCAGCCTGGTTCCCTTTGTACTTCTTAGACATTTTAAACAGGCTTCTATGCAAATAATATGGCATATTGAGCTGATAACCCATAAAAACCATAAGCAAGCGAAGGTGGTGTAAGAAAACAAACCCATACCGACCTTCGCAGGTGATAAACTGTTTGATTATCATCAATAAATCATGCCATCACTGTTTAAGCATGGTCACAGGCAAACCTTTATCACAGGAGATAACCTTACGCAACTGGAAGAGCAGTTTCCAAGGGACCTCCTCTACTTTGCAATTCTTGGACCATCGTTGTCCAGTGGCAGGCAAACCCGTAGCAAGACTGATAAACTATTCGTCAATTTGCAATTGAACATCGCCGACCTTGGCTCGACAACCATCAAAGGTCAATGTGAATTGTCGGGCTACACAGAGGTTAAAACCCTCAAATTTCTGTATAAACGGGAGCCACCCATTGTCCTCGAGGTCACTACGAGCACTGTAAAACATCAACAGGGCCTGACTCCCATTGGGTTCAGCTCGGACGACAGGGGCCATGGTGCGAGCACATGGTAAGGGTTTGATTCGAATTCACCATTGCACAGGAGCAAAGTCATTCGGTGTAACAATAATGAACGATCAAAGGGGGAACACATTAATGTGTGCATGCGAGGGTGGTGGAGTTATTACCGCCATGCAAAACAATTATGGTCAAAGTACAACCGCCAATATAGTTTTTCAATGAATCATAACATAGTTCAAAACCAAATTATTCGGCCAACCAAAGAATCAAAAGGTGAGTGTTATACCAACGCGCCAACACAACTATAAACCATTGTCATTCAATGTGAAACCAACACCAAATGTTAACAATGCGCCGTTGTATAAATGTTTTAATCAAAAGTTTTGAACCATTGTGCCAATCGATATTCATAAAATTGACAAGCCAAGAGCTATAAAAATATTAGCAATTAGGATCACATCATATATAAAAACAAAAATAACTCATGACCCTTATGCAATTCATAAAATCAAATACAAACCCCTATGCTCAATGCTTCATAAGTTTAATAAAATCAAGTTACGCAATCAATATAAAAAATGTCCAATGAGCATAGTTTAAAAGTCCTTTCAGCCATATAACGATAAACCAAAGGTAAGTGCGATAGAAAATATCGATAAAAGATAACGACAATTCAAATAGTAATCGAAATGTGACCACGAAAGGAGAAGTTTTCATGCTTACAGTCGTGAAAACTTAATGGAAACAAATTTGCAAATGTCGCAAGAAATGAAAATATCGTCTATTTGAAAAATGCGACGACAATTTGAAGTTCAGAAGACATAGGTGTAGGCAGCTTATAGGTTCATAGAAAAAATTGAATTGGCTGCCAACAAAAGGATGTCTATTTGGTGTAAGTTTAACCATTTTTTGAACCAGACCGACTAATTACGAAAAATGAATACTCTAGTCAACATTGGGTAGAAGAGTTCTCCATTGTATTGTTTTATCTTTTTTCAGGCTCAGGAGACTAAATTTACGAAAAAGACTACATTTGGAGTCTTTTTTGTCTTTTCAGTCTCCCCAAATATGAAATGAAAAAATGATCATTTACTTTCTTGGGATCGTTAAATCCACAATATTGTATATGGAGTTTTCTTTCAGGTCTTTCTAGACTCCTTAAATATCAAAAAGACCATTGAGCACCATTCTCCACCCGAGCACAGAATTAATCCACGGGTGAGAATATTGAGCATACTTTTATTTTATTTCGTGCTCGTTTAAAAATGAAATAATAAAAAAGGGTTGGGTGGTTTCCATATAGTTATCTTCACAAATGGCAGTTGTCCATCGAGTCTCCCTTGAAAAATGCACTTGTTTTTCATCCATGTACAACAGTTGGGTTATCCATTGTCTCTTAGTATTTACCATATCCATGAGTTCTTGAGCTCTGTCAATTGGTTACTGTTCCAATCTTTATGGCGAGTGTTTTGGTCATTAATGATGCAATGCTTCCAAGTCAAGTTATTTGTCATGTTGTTTTGTTCAGGGGAAGTTAGTCAGTGTTGTCCATTTTCAGTCCTTTATCCTGTTCATTTCGACCATCCTTGTGTCAGTTATGCTCTACTCTTACCCTCTTCACACCATCTACCTTTATATGATTCATATCAACTAATGGGGGGTACATCAAGGCCCTCCTTCGATGGATTTCATCCTGTTGACTACAAATCATTATCCAGGATTGAAATCTAGAAACTAGTTAGTACCCTGGGATTTGCAGACATCAGTGGCAAATTCCCTTGCATTTCAGTAGTGTTTTTACATCATTGTCTCATGTTGAATGAGTCTACGAGTGTTAATTGACTTCATTTATTCAAAATTGTTATATTGTACTAGGTATCTTGGGGTCCATCATCATCATCGGTGGGCTACCTCGCATCTGTTAACAGTATACATCAATGACTAATAATCATATGATTTCTCCCATGCTTGACCCCAACTCATTTATTCGCATGTTGTAGATTCATACCATTGGGATTTGGGATGAATATCTGGGTTTGGGACCACCACATTCCTTGATGGCATTCCCTCCCAAGTTGTGATGGAGTTATTCATAATTTATTCATAGATCACTTGGGCATCGACTCATCTCATTGATTTGTAGATTGTGGCATAGATCCACATTTGTATTTGGTCATGGATATGTTTTCACTTGTGACATGGATCCACAATGTATTTTTTCGTGGACATTATCTAATTTTTTGTGTAATGCATGGATCCATAGTGTACTATTTTTGGTGGCTATTCTTAGTTTTTTTTATTGAGCATGGGTATGCCTGCTGTAGGGTTGTTATTATTATATCGGAATGATGATGGTTTCTTTCTAGGTTCCTTCGCTCAAAGATCTATGATTTTGTTTGTAAAGTAGTTTGGCCATCAGACACCTATTCTGACCTCACACTTTAGGGGGCATCTGTTATACAATTATTTTCCACCTGATGGGGATCATCTAGAGGTTAGCAGTCCGAAACACTGAATTATACCACTTTTCCCCTAAGTTTGCAGTCCTTTTTTTCCTAGTCGCTGGTTGTCCCTTTATATCTCGTGATCAATAAGTGTCGATCACTCCTTGTCCTCTTTCAAAGGGATATTTATATCTCCTTGCAAGCATGCAAGGCGCGACCCGATCTGTTAATCCCTATTTAGGATTAGTTTCCATGGGATGAGATTAAACCTCGTATTTTTCGTGGTTCAACCTAGAGAAGCTTGTTATCTTGGTAATCTAGATCTTTTCTAGAATAACCTTTGATATTGTCTCTATTATCCTATATATTGAGGGTCTCTTATGAGAAAAATGGGAGGAAAAGAGAAATCAACCTTGTATTGGAGGTTTGATTACAGAGCTTGGGAAATGAACTTGGGAAAGAACTGCATCAACTTCATTGATTATAAGTTGTAATCCATTTGTTTTATTAATTGAAGATGTACAAGATGTTTCCCTCTACTTGGATGTATATTTAATTTCTATGTTTCCTTGTGGATAATTATTTTTTTCATGTGTTATGATACATTATTAGATATATCATTAATTTATACATGAGTAGTTTGATATTTTGAAAGGTTTATGTGTCTCCATGTGTGCATATCTAAGCTGGTAAGAGTGAAGGGCATCTTCGTAGAATCTAACAGCTAAGGAGCGTGTAGGAAAAATCGTCGAATCACCGGGTAAGCCTTTCATTCCATCAACTCATATATTGTTTTCATGTACGAATTAGATCTAGGAAATTCTATTGTTTCCATCTCTATTATGTCTTAGGTATAGGAAGATCCTAAGGGAGTTATCTCTGACATGTTTCATTTACCCTAGAATAGTGTACTTTACCTTAAAGTACCATGGGGAGATACATTCCTCTATGTATCCTACAATGTATCATGATTCCATAATGGCTTCTTCTTGGTCTTTGGAACAACAACTCTAGGCAGGTCCACTGGTTCAGCTGGCTCTGGTGACTTCTCCTTATAGTCTGAAGTATGATCAACTGGAACAGAGGGACATGAACCCACATCCTTCAAAGCCTCTTTCTCCTCACTATCGATCTCCATGTGAGACTCTTTGGGCCTCTTGAAAGATGTGTCTTTTTCAAAGGTAACATTCTGACTAACCTTTATCTAGAATTGTCCTAGAATGTAGATTTTGTAAGCCTTTGATGTCTTGTTGTATCCAACAAATGTCCCATTCTTCCTAGAAGGATCCAACTTCGTCCTTTTCTCCTTGGGCATGTGAATTTAGACTGGAAAACCAAAGATCCTCAAATTATTGACCTCTGGTTTCACACTTGTGAAAGACTCCTTAGGAGTCTTCTCCCCCAAGATCTATTGAGGACTCATGTTCTGGACATACACTTTTGTAATGGATGCCTCTCCCCTTAAGCACATGGGTAAATCATGATCATGAATCATGGATTTGGAAACATCTACAATGGACCTGTTCTTCCTCTCTCCAACCCCGTTCTATTGTGGGTTGTAAGGAACAATAAAATCCCTCTTTATCCCTGCCTCCTTGTAGAAATCACTAAATTCCCTGGAAGTGTAATATCCTCCATTATCTAACGTCATCAACTTAAACTTATTCCCTGCCAGGTTCTCTACGTGATCCCTGAACTCCCTGAGTCTGATGAAGACCTCATCCTTGGTCTTCATGAAGAAGATCCATGTCTCCAGGGAGAAATAATCAATGAATATCACATAGTACAGGAATCCACCCAAAGATGCAACTTTCATAGGTACACATACATCTGAATGTACTAGATCCAATATCCCCTTGTACCTGTTGTCACTTCTTATAAAAGAGCCCTTGGTATTCTTTCCAAGTGCACATCCCCTGCAAATTCCATCATTCTTTGCTTGAAGCTATGGAAGTCCTATGACCATCCTCTTCAATGCTGGTAAATCCCTATAATGTAAGTGTGCAAATCTCTGATGCCATAACTCAAACAAACTGATGTCTTCATGTACCAATGCTTGGGTTGGTCATCCCAACAATATGTATAGACCTCCATATCAAACACCAATAACTACCGTAGAGTATATACTTAAGCCCTTAGGCCATACAAGAACCTGTCCATTCATGAATGCAACTCTATAGCCTTTATCCTCCAATGTTGAGGTAGAAAGCAAGTTCTTCTTCAACCCTGGTACATACAACACATATTGTATATGAATAGTATCTCCGAACTCTAGTTGGAATGAAGCTGTCTCAACTCTTGTCACTACATACTTGGCATTATCACCAAGTTCTACTCACAATGTTGAATCCCTCTCAACCAATACAAGAGACAATTATGAGAACCTGTCATGTTCTTGGAAGCACCATTGTCCACAAACCAAATAACATTTCCATCTACAATATTGCAATAAAGAGTGGAGACAAAGAATTACTCTTTCCAAAGTTCATCTGCAATCTCTCATCAATTTTAGATTCCTTTGTATTCTTCTATGGTGGATGCTCATCAATATCAGTTGTTGATGCATGTTGTTTTCCCTTCCTTTTCTTCGGAGGAACTGAGAAGCATAGTGACCAAATGTATGACAATTTAAGAACTTGATTTTTAAAATAACCTTCTTTTTATATTCTTTAAATGGGGTTGATCCCCCCCCTGCATTTTTCTTCACAAAATTCCATTTTCCTTTTCTTACATGAGCTGCAAGAGCTTGATTTCCTTCATCCTAGGGTTTCTGCAAGCTATTTTTGGACGATGTTCTAGCCTCCTCTTGGACACAATCATTCCATATCCGATCAAACTTGGGAAACTCCTCTCGTCCATAAATTCTCTGAACAAATGGTTCCTGTGAAGAAGGAAATCCATTAAGAGTCACTGTAACAAGTTCTGCATCATCAATGGTGTCTCCAATCGTCTTAAATTGATCTATCAACTAGGATACTTTCATAAAATAAGTGGAAACTAAATCTAATCCAGTCATCATGATACAATGGATCTGATTTCTCAAAGCTAATTTCTTGCTAATGTTATTTCTCTCAAACAATCCTACCAAGGCATCAAACATTTCTTTGTAAGTTTTAAACTTGACAATTTGTGGAATCAAGTGATATTTTACGGAATCTATCAGTATCCTTTTAGTCTTTGCTTCATTCTTCTTGTTCTTGGATATCTCTTCAGCACTTTCTAGTTTTGAGACATTTTGTTTTATATAATTTTGAATCTCATTTTGATCCATAGATGATTTTAAGGGCTAAATTTCACCAATGGGTTAATTTTCCATGGTTTTTCCCAAAAAATGATTCGCTAATTTCCATTTTTCTAAAAATGATTCGCCAAAATTCCATAGAATAAAATTATTTTACCTTAAAAATCTCCAAACTTTTATAGAAACTGTATAAAATCCTCATAAATTTGAATATTTTTACAAAACTATCGCCAAACATTTTATGTTTTGCATATTAAGGACTAGTAAGATTAGCCCATGTTTCTACATTTTAATATAAATTTCCATCCTTAAAATTATCCATGTTTTCATCTAGGATGAAGAGTATCCTCATCTTTTAGGATTTGAAATTTGTAGCACCATCCATCCTGCCTTCTACTCTGAGATTGGACACCATCTTGTAGAGAAACAAAGAGTGACACAAATAGTTGGTTTCACTATGTAGTGCAATCCTTAAGGCATTCATGCCCTGTAATTAGGAAAATCATGACCAAAGGGAATGTGGTCGCTCTATGTGCACAAGCCACTCATGACCATGACCGTACAATTGAAAAAAAAATATATCTAAAGAAGATCTATTAGATCTGGCATTGAAAGCTTTTAACTAGCTCCAGAAAAGACTTATACTAGCTCTGGCACTGAAAGCTTTTAAGGAGCTCTTATACCATGTTGAATTTTTCTAATTTTAATATCTGATAATTATTGCCTTATGTTTTAAATTCTATTATTATCATAGAATAATTACACACTAAAAATCTCAACAAGACTTAGCGGACTTGATCAGAGGTTGTTGTAAGTAAATATTGTATGAGTTGATTGTATTATAACTGAGGCCCCCTATATATATACTTGGACGAAGTGCCTTTTCATTTAATGAACATATTTTTTCCATTATTTTATTTTCATTAATTATTAACTATTGATTATTTATATATTTATACATTATATTATAAATATATTATTTATATATTATATTTATGTTGATTATTATTTCCTGACACACACGTCTAATTAATATAGATCAATCCATCTTGGAGCAGAAAATGTGGGATCACCTCTAGTCTATCCACTCCTCTTTAAGAGAAAGACTATGTCTGGGCCATTCACCACTAGCAAAGCTCCGTAAGTAAATGAATCATTTCCCTTGGTCAAATCAGCATGACCAATCTGGGAGAATGTCTTCCCGATGATGCTAACTGGAGAAACATCAACAATAGAAACCTTGGAGAATCTTACTTGTCCTTAATATGCAAGCTATATAATGTTTGGTGATATTTTTGTAAAAATATTCAAATTTCTAAGGATTTTATGTATTTTCTACAAAATTTGGGCTATTTTTAAGGTAAAATAATTTTATTTTATAAAATTTGGGCAAAACACTTTTAGAAAAAATGGAAATTAGCAGAATTTTTTTTTGAAAAAACATGGAAAATTAACCCATGGGTGATATATATACCCTCAAATATTTCCTAATTATAATGTTGTGGTTAAAAAGATAAGATATGAGGAAAAGGGTTTGAATAGGGAGATTGTACACATTTATCAAAATCCACAAGCATTGATTACTTTTCTTATAGATACATTTTCAAATGAAGGAGAATTACTTTTGGATTTGTTCTTGGGTTCAGGTATGCTTTTTGATATAATATATATGATGATGATGATTAACGCCCACTAAGACCGAATTGGTGTGTTGGACCTTAAGAGGGTAAGTGACTACTTGTGATTCTTTAGAATTTTGTTTATGTGCTCAAAAAACATTAAGAGAAGCTTTCCAAGATCGCCATACTTTTGTTGAATTAAGATGTTAGGAAGGTTGGTAGTGTGATAAATATTTTGAAAATGAGATCTAATATGGGTATAGGCTGGACAATCTAAGAGAAAGTTCTTTTCATCTTCAACCTTTGACTTAGTGTCACAAAGGTGACACACTCTTGCATCCCATGGCGTTTTAGGAATCGACCAACGCCCACTTTCACTATGGAGCTCGTGAGAATTTGTTCTTATCTTAGTGATGCCAAATATATATGAAAGGATACTTCAATATTTATGATTTTCAATTTATGTTTCTTTATGTTATTTTACTTAATTATTTGTCTGTGTTTGGTGATTAGGTACAACACTAGCGTGTTGCTTATAGAAAGGAAGAAATTGTGTATCTATTGAAAATGATACACTACAATGCAATTTTATTTGGAAAAGAATTAATGTTATTAAATATCTTCCAGATGAAATGCAAGAAGTTGATTTGCATAAAGGATATTTTAGTGAACCACGTGTACCAAAAATGTCAAAGGTGCCTAGACCACCATTGAAAGGGTTGTTTGGAAAGGATCACTTTGGACAACTTGGATACATACAATACCAAATGGAAGAGCATAATGGCATCCAACAAGAAATTCAAGCTCCTAATTATGTACCTATTAAAAATGATGAATCAAATATTGATATTATTGATTAGTTTTAAGATGTCCTTGAAAAACATGCTCAAATTGACAAATTATTAATAAGTTATATTTGTAATGTTTTGACTTTGAGATTTTACATTAGAATAACTATCTATATATTGTTGTTTTATGATTAATATTTATAATACATTCTTTTCCATGTTAAATGTTTTACCTTTTTCCTTTCATTTTTACGTGAATCAATAGGGAAAATAACATTAAATATTATCATTTTTATATGAAATCTATAAAATATGTAAAAAAATGTCTCTTGGTTTTTTTCCTTTTTTTTCTTCAATTGTAAACATAAAAATACTTTATTTGACATGACATTTTAGACAAAAAATTCCAAAACGTATATGTTTTTCATCATAATTTACTTTTAACAATATTATTTAGCTATAGCTATCAGTTATGAATTGAAGTCAAGCTAAAAAGGTATTTAAGAACAATATTTTACATTCTATTTAAAATTTATGGAATCCTAAATGAATTAATAAGACGTAATTAGATGAAAATTCAAAACTTTGAAAAAACATATGATATACAACATTTTTAATATTGTTATAAACGACAAACTTTAGGGTTTTTTAACATTGGAAAAAAATAAAAATAAAAACCATTAAAAATAATAAAAATAGACATTTTAGAGAAAAATGTAAAAACAACATTTGAAAACAATGTTAATACTTTATGGCTAAAAACAATCAAAATGTCAAAAATCCACCTTGAAAAGGGGTGCTATTAGTAGCACCAATATTTTGAAATGGGAGTGTTACCGCCCCCCCCACCCCCCCCAATGCTCGGGGGTAACTAGAGGAGATCATGTCTCGTGGCCTGCAATGGAGACAATGAACCTAACCATCATGATGATCAACATGTCCAAATATAGTAGCCCAAAAAATCCCCTCAGATTTCCTTTTCTACCTTAAATCCGCCAAGATCATCACATCCAGTCAACTCAGTTTATGGGAGATGGTGAGCCACCGTCACCATGAGGTATGTTAGTCCTTCTTTCATGCGAATTGTTGTGCTTAATTTACTAGGAATGTGGATGAGGATCATTGTTTCAAGTTGGATAATGGATCATTGGCTCAAGAAGTTATTCTTGTTTCCTCATTTCACCTTGGTGGCCAACATTTGTGCCCTAGTAATGTGTTGTCACTACCCAGGGAAAAAGGGTACTGGTGGGGGGAACTCACAAAGGTAACATTTCATTCCCCACCATATTTAACACTATACATCCTGGATCCTATCACAGTGTACTAAACTTCAATGATGGGCCATGGTCCATTCTCTCATGAGAAGAGGGGATGGAGGCCCAAAGGTTGATTGTAATTGTTGCTAAAATAATAAAATACATATGCTAAAGAGTGAAAGGAATGATAGAAAAACACTCTCAAAATCTAATCCAAACTTGAGCTCTACCCTTTCCGTGTTCTCCCAAGTCCCAAGCAATGATGTTATATCTTGAAACCTTATAAAAGGGGACTTGCAAATAAGATTTGAGGACAAATAAAAAGATAGATAAAAGGGTTTGCAAAAATGTAGTTCTTAGAAAGTGGTAACTCAATAGTAAGCATACCCTCCACAAAGGCACTCATAGAAAGGGATTCAATGAAACCATAATCCATGAAGTAACCCCAACATGTACCACTATCACACTTACTCTTGAAGGGTTCTTTTATTTCAATGTTTCCCTCACGACATATCCCTCTACCTAGGCCTTTTCTTTCATTGTTTTGGTTGGAATACCTAATAGATTTTGATGAAGGCCCTCCCATATTCAAACTTTCCAACTTACATAAAGTCTTGAGCTAGTGTGATATTCGAATGGGATACTGAACTGAATTTTTCATGTGGCTTATATCTTAAGTAACAACTTACATTGAATGATTTAAGAACTAGTATATTTTATGAACATGTATTTACTTGATTTCATATTCTATTTTTATTTGGATGCCCCTAACATGGTTCTTTGAAGGACACCCCAAGATTTCACCTAAGACTTTGTTCCTTTATTGTAGGATATGGAACATGTGATGCAGATAAGTGAGTCACCCAGTGACTTGACACATTTCGAAAGTGGATCTCACATTTTTGGGACCTTGGAGGATGAGTATATGGGTTTTATTTTGAAAGATTTGGTCATGGTGGCACATAGATGGGATGAAATCCCACATGTTGGGTAGTGTGCCCCAGGGATTATTACTCATTGGATTGAGGACATTGCACTAGTGGACAATTCGATACCTTGCATAGATGAGATAAACCCCTCTCCACCTTGGACACAATTCCCTACACCCTAGACATTAGCCCTCCATTAACGATGACATCACACTTTAGGGTTTGATGATGATGGGGATTGATGACCACTTTGGGTACAATTGATGATGTGACATGAGTGTATATGAGGATATGCACCTTCATCCATGACTACATCATGAGATGATGACAAGTGGCCTTGAGAGGCTCTCACACACCCTCTTGGAGCATGGCATTACCACACCTGTGACCTAGGATGGAATTTTTATATTATTTTGATATTATTTATCATTTTTAAAGGTAAATATGAGGGGTCTACCCCACTAAAAGACATGTCTTTTCACCTTTTTTGAATTTTGGAGTGCTATGGTTTCCTTATAAATAAGGCTAGAGCTCCTCTCATTTTTCATCATCACATCCTCACTCATTTCAGGTGGGGTAGCTCTAGAAAAGTTCGTTATTTTCTATCTCTTATCTCTTGGATCTCATGTGCTATCTTTGGAGGAGGATATTTGTGGATGTTCTTTTATTTCTTAGATGATGTATTGATGCAAATAGGGTTTTGTCTATTCTAACAACTTGGAGAAGTAAGTAATTGCTACAATTTCATGTCATTGATAATGTTTTAAATTGATGATTACTATCTTATTGCATGCTACTTTGTCTTGTTGAAACCCTAGGAAGGAGACATAAGTGTTTCTCTCCTTCATGAATTTTGATGTCCAAGTTTTTGAAAGCATGCTTTTCTAGGGTTGAGAATCTAAGTCCCAAGAGTGTTTTCACCTTAGGGTCTTGATCCTAGTCTTTGATCATTTACCTATAGTTGATTTCAGAAGAAAGAAAACGAAACCTAGGGCCTAAGAGTGTTTGCACCCTAGGGATCATTTTCTTAAAGTTCTAGTCCTAAGTCCCAAGAGGGTTTTCCCCTTAGAGTTTATACATCACTCTTTGTATTTCATCTAGTTCAATCATTAAGGTATTACATGCTTGATTTCATAATCCATAATAGACAACAACACTAGTCTAGATTTGTTCTTGTGATGAAAGAAACATTTAAAATTAGTATTTTTTCTCTTTCAACAATCCTACTAACTTCCCTAACCCTAAATTTAGCAAACAAATGTTTTTGTTGATGTTGTTACAAAAATTTTCTACTACCACTAATTTTTACATTAAATTGTTGCATACACACTTGGAAAAGTTGCTTAAGATACTCAAAAATTTCATCTAGTGATGCAACAACATCACCTCCAGCATTAAAAAGAAGACAAGTTTGAGGAAAACGCATCATCCAACAAACTAAGAAGCTGATTTGGATTCCCAAAGGGGCAAAGAACCTTTTTGAATTTTGAAAATTAGAAAAAGGGGGTAATGAATGTTTGGAGGTTGATGCCATCCCCAAAGATCTTAGCAGGTCAAAATATCTTTAATGTATGTATAGGTTGTATAGATTTTGATCTTAGCTCATATCTTCTTTGTAAATGTTAATTTATTATGATAGGAGAGAAGTAGGTAGGAAGGAGGGAAGTCTCAAGAAGCCCCTTCATGTACATAATTTGTTTTATTGTTCATTTTTTTGTTGTTGTTGTTGAGTTGTTGTCGCTGAGATATAGAAAGGAGAAGCAGAGAATTTTTGTAAGAACTATGTATATGTATTTTACTGAATATATGAGAAGGAGATTGCTCCAATGTGTGTTTTATCTATCTCTTAGTGAATCACTTGAAAGAGTTTACAATTACTATTTGTGTTTACTTGTTCATGCATGTGTTTCATGTATTTTTTGTTTTATGAATGAACTTATGAGTTTAGCATAAGTTTCAATTGTTTCTCTTATGGAATACTTGGTTGAGGAGCACACATTGGCCATGAAAGGAGTGCACAGAACATGAATTAGGATAATATTTATTGAAGCTAAGGAGATATAGAGGTGTATTGCAAAGGCTACGTAAGGAGTGCACACATATACTCCTTAGAGTATATCGTTCTCTGTTGAAGACCCTTGTAAGGAATGCATAGGGTTGACGCTCTTCATAGTTGTCAAATTCCTCTTAATCAAAGGGAAGGCATTTGATAGGTTGAGTGAAGGAGTAGTGCCAAACAGGCACCAAGGATCAAATCCCTTAACATCTTTAAGTCTAAAATATTTTTATTTAAAAAATCTCTAAGGGAAAGGATATTATCGAAGGAAAGAAATGGACGGACAAGATCTGTTCGGGAATTCGGAAGTGATTTGACGACTGTCAGATCTAAGGAAGCTACATGAGATTTAATCATGGTGGATTTAAATCCCCTGAGAACCTGAATAATTTGTAGTTTTCGGTCCTCGCAGGGACACATGTCACACGATCCCTCATTTCAGTGCTAGAGCACTTCGGGAGGATCTCGGGTGGAGTTCCTTAAGTCCAGGCTCAAACCCCATCCTAATCGTTAGATTGGCAGACACGTGGTACCTGATTAATCCCTTCGCTACTCGGGAAGAGTGGAGGACTCTCGGAGACTAGAGTCCCGTAGTCCATCCAGGTCGTCGATAGTATCAACAACTATCAGCAGATCAGAGGATTCGAGAGGTAGAATTTTTGTAGGGATCGAAGAACAGGAAGTTACAAGACACCCAGAGGCCTAAAGTTCAAAGCCATCTCAGTCGTCGATTCAAGAGAAGACACGTGGAGGGCAGAGATCCACTCTGCTACACCGACATTTGAAGGAGTGTAGAAATTAACGACGGGGAACTCCCCAGAGCCTCGGGTCCTGAAACAAGATCTGGGTTGTCCAATTGTCACCACCCTGAACTGTTGACTTGTGTGAGGTTTATATACCATCGATCCTTTCGGGGATTTGAAACTTCGTCATTTCGCAACTCAGAGGGATCAAAAGTGTCACGTGTTGAGGCTCCCGAAGCGCAAAGGTCCCGACGTCCCGAATTGGCTGGAGAAAATGGGTTCAACCCTTAGTTTTGAGCCTGAGGTCATGTGTAAGTAGCGCCTAACTAGAAGGAGCCTATCAAAGAGATTTTTTTTTCCTGAAATTGTAGAAAATACCTGTGGAACAAAACAGAAAAGGCCCAATGAGACCTTGCGAGCTGATCCAGCTCCTAAGAATCAAATATCCTTAAACCGAGAGGTCAGTGGACCCCATGTGAGGGTGGGGGTCTACTCCATCTAGAAATTGGATAATATTGGACTTGTTAAAATCTTGTTTTTCATGCTAAATTTTGAAATTTCTAGTATTGTTTCTTGCTGCTATTGAAAAATATTAATTGTTGTTGTACACTTGTTTTATTATTGTAATTTTCAACAACCATTGCATTTATTGATAATCCAGTGTCTAAGAGATCATTTTGAGATTTATAACTTGCTAATTGCCTATATTATGATGCAAATTGTTTATTGTCTCGTACAGGTGAAAAAAACTACCTTGTTACCTTCATTTCTTCACCTAGACCTAGATCTAACCTTCAGGTGACCACGATATGGGGTTGTAGGCTTGGATAATCTTGTTATTTGATCCCTTGAGGTCACTAGGGAAGCCTCCCTTGTGGTGGACCTCCTTCCATCACTAAAAAAAGGGAGGTCTCTACTTAGGTGATAGTGGTAGACACTTCCAATTGTTACACAAGATTGGGATCTTATGGAGGGATTTTCACAAGTAAAAATCACGTCATAACATTTTGGCACCATTGTTGGGGAAGATTGATTAATTATCCTTATGACATACTTTCGGTAAACTTTCCCCAAATCCTTTATTCCTAAGCTCGACTGACGACTCCAGTCAGGGTAAAGCCCCTCACTTACCTTCAATGATCGAAAGGAGATCATATGGCGACTCCACTAATATATTTTGAGGTGTCATCCTATTCTCAATTTTTATAATATTTCATCTTCTTAGGTGATGGAATCATGGCACCTTACAATTATAATGAATTGTATCCTTCTATTGATTTTGAAATTATTTCTGGATATCCGAATAATTTTTATCTAAAGTGGATAAGGGATTACCCAAATTTTAATAATGATCCATATTTAGGAATTTCTCAATTTGTAAAATTCTTGAAGTACATACAAGGAGTATAAGAAGAACATGAGGATGTAGAAATACAATTGTTAATATTTTCTCTAACATTAATATTACAAGATAAGATCAAGGTTTGTTGTAAACGGAAGGGAATACATCCCTTCATATACCTTGTCAAAAAATTTATTGAACATTGTATCTTTCCTTTTCATACATATGAAGACATTCTTCAAGATCTCACAACCTCCCTTGGAAGGGAATTTTTCTTCCCTAAACTTCTTGTAGAATACCTTAGGGAAGCACACAATTATCAAGAAGAAGACTTCATTGGGAATATTCATCCACATGAATATAATACATTGGAATTTGCTCAACCAAGTGAAGAAGAACGATGGGATGTATTCTCCCCCAAAAAATGAAGGAAAACATTAAAGAGGATAAGAAGTTTTCGAGACAATTGGTTGATTTCTACAAAGATGTACAACGTTTGATTAAAATATGTTCATTAAGGTGAGGGGAGAATGACCTCATATTGGAAAGGTATGAACAATGTCTCAATGATTAAATGGAGAAAGAACTTGCTAAAGAATATTGTGGGGTAAAGAAATTGTGTGTCAACATACAAGAGAAATATAATCAACCTTGGGTTTTATCCAAGATATTGGAGTTTGATATAGATGGAGGAGAATGGGATGATTAAGAATAAGACAAATATATTGACGAATTTTTCCCTCTAGATGATCAAACAAATGATGAAGAATTTATTGACGAAGAACCTCCACATCTTGAGCATACATTGGATGAGAGTCTTGAATATCACACACATCCAAGGAAATAACCCAAGGAAGACATTTATGATCACCATACCCTTGAAGAGGATAAAGAATTACCTCATGATTCCATTGAATATAATGGATATTCGATTAAAGAATGAGAGATCGAAGAGGTGATTCATGAAAAGGGCCACCGAGCACACAAAGTATAACATTAGCTTATTTATGAACCTATTGAAGAACACTTTGGTGAAGAATGTCATTTTGAAGACCCAATCCTTGAAGAAGGCCCTCATGAAGATGAAATGTTGTTATTTTCTCCTCTATCTAATAAAGATGAATTCATCTAAACTTCCATTCCTCCTACACATAAAAAAAATAACGTAGTAAGTTGCACTCATTTCCAACTTTTTCATGTTTCTTCATTTCATGATTTGGAAAGTGAAGAGGTTCTGGAGGAACCCTTTGATTCATTAGACCCTTCATGCTACAATAAAGGTGATGATATGATTGAAAATATTGATTATTTTATACATGTTGGGAGACATAAATGGGGCATGAGTTGTTCCAATTTTTATGGAGATCCCATTTACAACTTTAGGGTTGTTCTTGAATGAGGAATATAAAAGTGGTTCCTTTAGAACAATAATATGTGTATGTTGATAACGAAGATGTATGGAAACATGAAGATGAAATCATCACCAACTTGTTCCAACCACATAGGGATGACTGATTATATCACTCTCATGATGGTTTCCAGTCATATCCTGAATGGCTCCATACATATTCTTTAGAGAACTTGGATATATTCTATTAAGAATATTTTCAACCACATTTATGCTATAACTTTGATGAATATGCGGCCATGACTTTCCCAGAGTAGTATTTTCATGACGACAATTTCCAGTCTTCTCCTTTTTCATCTTGCTATTTGTTGGGCATAGGCCGATTTTGAGGAAAATTCCATTTTTGGAAATTGAAGTTTAATTTGGAAAAAGATAGTTGGTAGGAAAGGAAACACGTGTGGGGAAAATTCACATGCAAAGGAGTGCATGCAGGAAAACCTAAACACGCCAGGGTTAGGGTTTTTGTAAGAGATCGTAATGGCTGATAAGATGTAAATTAGTATAAATAAGTACCTAGGAGGTCTAGGTTGGGTTTGGTTCCTAAGTTTTGTTCTGTTCGGTTAAGGAAGCTACTATAATATCTTATACCATTTTTGTAAGCTGGTGAGATGTAGGAGATTCAAGTAGCTAGATCTTGAGGGTTATATCACAAGCTTAGGATCCTGTTGCAATCTAGTCAGCCTCACATAGGTTGTGGAACTTGTTTCATGAGTGTATTATCAAAATTGTAGTGTGCGTGACACCATATATTACAAAAATATGAATAAAAGAGCCTAAAAATCCAGATCTTTGTGGACGTAGCCCAGGAGGGGTTGAATCACGGTAACACTTGTGTTATGTGTTGTGTTTATTACATAATTACCTTCTATCAGTAATTAGATGAGGAGTGGATGAATTAATGATTCAGTTATATCCATTATAATGCATGCATAGACTTAGCATATGAATGAATCTTAAGAATAATACAAGGAACAACTAGAAAAAGGCCTAAGAAGATGAATTGCAAACCCAGATCCCCACTCTTTCCTAGACTGCAAGAATCTTAGCAATGCAATCACCCATAGGACTATCTCGGGTGAGACTGTGCAATACATTTTGTGTTGTGTTTCCTTTTGGTTTACCAAGAGGGATGATATTTCTAGAGGGTTTTGTTGGAAACCTATTCAGATCTAAACCTGGGTCAACCCAAGAGTAGGAAGAGAAAGTAATTACCAAAAAATGGTTTTGTTTCTAGCTAGAACTGCATGGGATTGAGTGAGTGGGATTCGTGAAAGAATCATGAAGAGAATGAAGGTATAAAAAGGAAAGTTCGGACCGTGGAACCCAACAAAGGTGGAAATGGAAAGATGGTTGAAAAAAAAGGATCTTGAATTTGCACAGAAGGATAACAAAAACCGTAAGTTAACACAACGCAAATATCTGGACAAGTATGTGTTTAGCAACCTGCATGAGGTATTTTTCTGTGATTTCCTGCATGTGTTGCAGGAGTGGCTATTGAGGTTGAAAGACAACCACCCTACGAATAAAATTAGAAATCTTGAGTGGAATCCTGGGGAGATTACGCAGTTGTAACAAGTTAACAACAAATTCACGAGCGTAGTAGATTTCTGGCTAGAAAATATTGTTGCAGGGTTTATCACAAATTTGCAGTAGATACCACAAATTCTTACAACGCAGCAGAGCAAGATTTTCTAAAGGGACCCAGAGGTATGTATATCATATCTATGTATAATTCAATCAATATATTATGGTATAACAAAAGTGTAATGACTATGGCATCCAACAACTAAACTTCCATGCATGTATGGGGGAAGGGGGGAAGCACTGACAAAATCTGGAAGAATGGAAGGAGAGAAGGAGGTCATGGAACCAATCATGATGGAGGAATATCAGATAAAGTAGATAATGGAAACAACTGGAAAGAAACGCAGTGGAGTACCCTACCAACATAAGATGAATAATAAGAAGAGATCCATAGCAGATAGAGAGGGCTTGAAAAGTGATGAAGAAGAGGTAGAGGATTTCTGAGCTGCGGAGAAGATTGAGGAAATCCTACGCACAACATATGAAAGGAAGAAAAGAGGTTGAAGGGAAGGAACATAAGGAAGAACTCCTATCCATGTCAGTGTCAGTGTGGAACCCATAACCCCATGTGTGACTAATACAGTAAGAGGAACACCACCATTTAGACAATCAAATTTTAGTGGAAGAAAGATAGCATGAAACACATCTAAATAAGGAGAAACAATTGGAGGAGCTAGTTAAGGAAGTAGTAGTCAAGTATATACACCGCACGGAGGAATCAGTTCATCACAGTTCAATATGGCAGGACATGATCCCACCATTAGGTTACCATAATTTCAGGGAGAGGCATCTGAGGACCCTAAAAAAGAATTTGTTCATCTATGAGAAGATCCGGGAAGACAAACATATCACAGACGAGGATATGAAACTTTCACAATTAGCTATCATGATAAGATACCACGCATGATGCAGGAGCATTGCTCAAACTCAGTAAAGTGCCAACATTCCATCACATCAGCGTGCATTTCAGAAAGGGAAAGGCATTAACCCTCCCATTTTTAAATTCAAAATATGATCCTATGGGGATTTGCGTTGTAAGGTTTTAAGATCCAAGCCATACCTTTGTACAGGTTGTGCATAGAGTCACCTTAAATGGTTGAGTGTAAGCATGTCTAAATCATAGTCAGGTCTGGATCATCATTCATTATAATGAAGCCATAGGAGTATGGTGTCTTAACTGAGATAGTGATGGCACTAAGGCGGTGAGGAGGATAAGCTCATAGAGCCCTCTTTTTTTAAAGAATGAGAGAGGGAAAAGAGATCTTGGTAAGGGTAGAAGGTATTAGAACCATAACTTAGGATAGAGTTAGATTAGGAGAACTTGAGAGAACTGGTACTCTGTCGTAGTCCAATTTTTGTAAACATTTGTCTAGACACAAAGAGATAATATAAAAGCGGGTTTTCCTGCATATGGTGTGTTTATGTATTTGTGGTTAGTTTTATGCTTTTACATGTCATTCACGTTTTGAATCTATGAACTAGTGAATTATTTAATGAGTTTCAATTTTTTCTTGTCTTTGAGTTTCAAGTGAAAGGAGTGCATATTGTCCGCAAGGAGTGCGTTGACAGAGGTGAGTTAACCTCAGAGAAGCTCAAGAGAGATATCGTTGAACCTTCATCAGTAGAAGTGCAAGGAGTGCACAGGAAGAACTCTGTGTTGAGTTCAGAGAGAACCATAGTTACTAAGAACTTTGTAGAGCTCTACTAGGTGGGCATAGAGTGGGTGCAAGTGTGCACAAAGAAAATTATTTGTCAAGTTCAAGGAGAGGAGTATCATAGGAAGATACTCACAGAGTTGTTGAACACTCTGTAGAAAATCTCTGCAAGGTGTGCATTGAGCAGAAGGTTGCCAGGAGGGCACGAAGTTTTCCTTTGAAAGGAAACAGAGGTTTCGAGACCCTTAGGAGACTGAGTAAATTCAAAAGCTCAAAAGAGATAATGCTAGGAGCGCGTAGAAGATGGACTTATTCGAAGTACTAAAGCTCAAAAGAGATAACTCATTCAAAAGCGTAAGTGAGACCCAAATAGTCAAGTTCATAGCAGAAATTTCAAAGGTCGAAGCCTTTGAACACTGACAAAATCTTCTAAGGTGGAAGAAGTCAAAAGCTCAAGAGGAGGAGTGACAACAACCATCTGATCAGTTGTGGAAAGGAGCCTGGACCATTAGATATGTGTCCAATGAACACAAGAATCACAGGGGAGAAGAACAGATCCCATCCGTTGGATATGATCATGAAGGATCGGTAGTTGTCTGATCAGAACATGGTGCACGAGCATTAGCACTTCGCACATGCAGGAGAGAGAACTCACTAAGGTTTGTGATATGAGATTTCTAAAGCCCAAAGAGCCAAAAATCCAAAGTGAATCTCATTCGTCCGATCAGCCGAAGGAGATCTGAGTCATCAGATCGTCCGAAGTCAACTTCATGCATTGGATCGACCAAGAGAATATAAGCCATCAGATACCGTGAGTTCAGGAAGAGGCAAGATTGAAACTTGAAACTCCTGAAACATGAATAGTCGAAGAGTTGAGAATCATCAATCTGTGAGTGGACACTTGTCAACAGATCATGAACTCCAAGTAAATTGAATTGGGGTTTCTCAATTGATATTTGATATTTTCTAATCCTGAAGAGTTGGAAATCCAAAGTAAATCTCGGTCGTCTGATCAATCAAAGTGAAGTTGAGTCGTCAGATCGTCTGAAGCAAACATCAAGCGTCAGATCATCCGAATTGAATCTGAGCCGTCAAATTCAAAAGGGATGTGGCATGAATCTGTGAACCACCAAGTAATCCTCGATCGTCAAATCAAGTGGACACGCGTCAATGGATTGTCAACTCCAGATAAAACACATTGGGGAAGGCGAGAGCTGAGATTTGAGATTTTCGAAGTCTGGAAATATGAAGTGATGAGATTCATTGATGTGAAGGTGGACATGTGGTGCTAGATCCAGAACTCTAGAAGAAAGCGAAGGGGTAAAGGTTCGAAGACCCGGAGAGGATCTTGATCGTTGTTCAAGAAGGGAGTCATAGGACTATTGATCTAGTTGAGGAGGCCAAATTTCTGAAGCGGGAGCACAACTGTTGATTTTGGAAGACAGGTGTTAGCATATCGTCAGCTCCAGAAGATTGAAGTAGAGAAGAAAGTAGGGTTTGAGATTTCAAAATCATGAATAGATCACATCCATTGATTGAGAAGGGGAAGATATGGTCCATATATTTGGAAAGGGAAGATCTGGACCATCAGTTCAGAAAATATCATCAAGATCACAAGATCGAAAATCCCATAACATTTTTGGGATTGAATGTGCATGGAATTTAAAGGTCATCACCCAAGGTCACATGCAAAGAAGGGGTTTAGTAGAAGGAGCTTGCAGAGTGCAGAAGTTGAGATTTCCGAAAGACAGAAACCTGAAGTAAATTAGGGACGTCGATGTGGGAAGGGAAATCAATGGTAGGGAATCATTATAGGGAGCAGAGGTAGAATTAGTGAATGTTCTAGTTCATAGTCCGAAAAGAGTCAGAGTCGTTGATGGCCTGAAATTGTTCTAAACCATCGATCGATGGGGCAGATTGATAACAGTCAAATCATGACCATAGAAACCAGGCGGGTTTGATCAGGACATGCACACACAAGGAAAGGGGTCCTGTGTATAATTTTTTTGCGTTCAATTATGAGACCAAAGAGTCAATTCGACTTAGAAGAAAGAAATATCCTAGACTGGGAGGTCGCAAAACCCCTGGAGGGTAGGGGGGTTGCATTAGGTGGTATCAGAGCACATAATTTTTTTAATTTCTGTAACAGAGAGAAGAGAAAGGATATAATATGATACCAGGTGGTATCAAAGCTGAATTTCCATATGTAGATTTCAGGCGAAAGAGAAAGAGGAGAAGGTTGAATTTTGTTTGTAGACAGAAGACAAGAAGGACGTGAAAGGAGATGATCTGGTAACATTAGATGATATCTGAGGTCCAAATTTTCCTGTAGACAACAGGTGAAGGAAGTAGGGTATTGATGCTTTGTGAGAAGGTTGTTGCATGTGTGCAACAATAAAAATTTAAACAGCCAGGTGAGTTGTGAGAGAATATGGATATGCTCTCGGATGTAGAGTGATCCATAGACTTGCCAGGAGGGCAGGTAGAAGGTGAAAATGGCTACTGAAGGCCATGAGCGTGATCGAAGAGAAGGTCGCAAGAAGAAATGAAATCTAAAGATGGATCTAGAGATTAATCAGATAAGAGAAAGGATGGAACAACTAGCATTGAGGATGAAGCAGGAGGTAAAGGTACATTGAGGGTACGAATGTCCTCTGAACAGGAAGATAAAATGGCATGTTCAAAAGTTGTTGGCCAGAAAGAAACAACAAGGGTTGAAAAGGTGGTTGAGGCATGTTGAAGACCTCAGTGACACAGAGGAGGAGATGGTTTACATATGTGAACCAGAAATTGGGAGACACCTCAGTGATGAGGAGGAGGTGAGATCAAATAAAGATCTCATAAAATGCCAGGTGGGAAATGGAAAGAGATCAGGTGGAGGTCTCGTATGCTCCCAGAGGAGCAGTGATGAAATTTTAGATTTCCAGGTGGGAAATGAGATGAGATCAGTTGATATCATACACTGCCAGGTGGGTAGAAAAGAAGTTCCAAATTTCCAAGTGGGCAAGGGGAAAGAAAGGAGACTGTTAGAAAGTCTCAGGAGCTCAGAAGTGAGTTCATATCAACAAGGAGTGTTTATGGATGAATATTTTTGTGGATGTGCAGACCATGTGAATGAATATGATGAGAAGTTAAATACTCTCACCATCCAAAATGAAGATCATAGGTGCATTATGATCCTTGGGGGAATCAATACATTTCTACCAAACAACCAGGCAAAGGCCAATGCACATGATGAAAGTGCATCAGCAGAGGAAGGACAACTAGCAGTGACTGTCATTATGAAGGAGGATATATCAAAAGCTTCCCAAGAAGAATAAGAAGAGGAGCACACAGTTGAGATTCTTACTCAATGGGAGATAGAATTGAGGATGTTGGAGGATTGGTTGGACAATCCAGAACCAACAGATGGCTTCTAGAAGATAGTCATGCAAACTTCAGGAGAATAAAATTTGGCATAATTGCTCAAAATTTTCAGCCAAGAAGCAGAACAAGAAATGACTGTAGCACTAGAGCCTATAGCAGAAGAGGAAGAAGACATCATAGACTTTGTTGAGCTGCACAAAGAACTAGAAACCCTGGAGAGAAGTAGGCATATACAACAGGATAATTTGGAGACATATGGAAGAGCATACTAGCCAGGAGATAAATTAGAGAAAGTTGGAGATGTAACGACAGAGGAGATGACAGAAACCAATATGTCAGAGGGAGAAATTGAGCAACAACTTAGTGAGGAGACTGCAGAACTGGAGCCTTCAACAAGGTGGCAAGATAATGCCACAAAAGAACAAGAAAATGATATGGGGGATCAAGATGATCTACCCAATGATAAGGAAAAGTTGCAGCCGAGAATACTTCATAAGAAGAGCCAGCCACCGGAGCATCTAGACAGGCTGATAGAGGATATAAGAAGGCTGATGTTGAGGTCAATGTAAGAATCAGTCAGCAAAGGGAAGCTGAAAAGGGGAGAACCTGCAACAACAGTAGTGGCATAGTTGGAGGGAAGCAAGAGGACAACCCCAAGGGAGAGTTTGCGATCTAGGGGGATTTCAACACTGGAGAAGAGGATCTCATGAGTGGGAGCTCATGATTTTCCCAGCAATGGTACTCTTAATGCAACCCCCATACCCTCTGGGGGTTCTGTGACCTCCCGTTCCAGGATATTTCTTTCTTATGAGTCGAATTGACTATTTGGGCTCGTAATTGAACCCAAAAAAATTATACACAGGCCCCCTTTCCTTCTGTGTGCAGGTCCTGATTAGACCTGCCTGGTTTCTATGGTCATGATTCGACCGTTATCAATCTGCCTCGTTGATCAACGTTTCACAACAATTTCGGGCCATCAACGACTTCTGCTCTTTTCGGACTGTGAAATAGAACGTTCACTAATTCCACCTCTACTCCCCGCAATGATTCCCTACCACCGATTTCCCTTCTTATATCAACGACCCTAATTTACTTCGGGTTTCCAGCTTTCGAAAATCTCAACTTCTCGTGCTCCACAAGCTCCTTCTGCTAAGCCCCTTCTTCGCATGTGACCTTGGGCGATGACCTTTAAAGTCCACACACATTTAATCCCCGAAATGTTACGGGATCATCGATCTCGTGATCTTGACGATATTGTATGAACTGACGGTTCAGATATGCCCTTTCCAAATCTATGAACTAGATCTTTTGCTTCTCGATCAACGAATCTGATCTATTCGTGATTCCAAACTTCGAGATTTTGAAATCTCAAACCCTTCTTTCTTCCATACTTCAATATTCTAGAGTTGACGATCTGCTGATACCCGCCTCTGAAATCAACGGTTGTGCTCCCGCTTCGGGACTTTGGCCTACTCAACCAGATCAACAGTACTATGACTCCCTTCTCGATCAATGATCAAGGTCCTCTCCAGGTCTTTGGACCTGTTAGCAATAAAAAACGCACTGGTATTTTTGAAAGAATGATGCCTAATCTTGTAAGGAAAATTTTTCTAGCTTCCCTAGCTCCAAATCCAAATCTTATTGCACCATTGGAAATATTATGATCTGTAGATGTTGATCGACTATTGGAGCATGCAAAATGGACATTCCACGACTGAGAAAATTGATTTTTCCCAAAGCAGATTATTTCTGGAAAATCTTCCTTTTCGATGGTTTAGGCGAACAGGACGACTGTTCATTAACCACCGAAAGTTGTGCTTTCGATAGTTAACTCACCCAGAAGCTTTCCAAGTTAACCACCAAAAGCCTATAACTACCAGAATGAGCGAATGTTTGCCCAGATCAGAAATTTTCGAATCAGAATGCGATGAAACCTCTTGGAATAGACATGTGGTGAATTATCAAGACAAAGCCAACAGTTATTTTTGACAGATTGTTGAAGGAGGAGGTGTTTCAAAGGTTTTTGATGTCTTTAACAAAGGCAGAAATTCAGGACACTTTGCCACCTCAACAGATTCGAATTTGTCTCTCTTGGAGAGTCAGCATCCAGCCTTGGGAGGCTATCCTGCACTACACCAGCACTCAACAAGAGAGAATGACCAAAAAATCTGGGATTGACCTCACTTTTGGGGATCATCCCTCATCTTTTGCAATCAGATTTTGACTTACTATTTTTAGCTGATTTGATCCATGTTTTCAGGATCTCAGAACTACTTTTGTAAAGATATAAATCTTAGGATAGAAGACAAACTAAGGGTTCGATTTTGGGTTCTACATGCTGCTACTGTAAGAAAGACCTATTCTTATTATATGAAAAATTGCAAGCTTCCTTCAGTTGTGTTGTCAGACTTTTCTTTTCTGTTCTTTGATATCTTATGAGTGAATGTTCTTTATTGATGCTCATTCAATCTGCATGTGACTATCATCTCACTAATTGATTGATTAAGTTGAGAATCATAAGTTATTTCCTTAGTTATTAAACCCATTGTGCTTGTTTTATATGAGTATAATCTGGTTCAATAAATATTTTCTCTTCCATTTAATCAAACCTTGTCTGACTGCATTACTAGAAGGCCTTGTGAGATTTTATATTTCTAGACAGTCTTGAAAACACAGTCCAGTTCCTAGATATTCATCTTGATCCAAAAACCACATCAATTATTAAGAAAAAATTTCCCAAAAAGAGTTAGTTACCAGGCATCTCCGACATACAGCCTAGGAGAGTTTCCTGGAGTGATAACAAATTGGCGTCGTTGCCGGGGAGCGAGTTCAGAAGCTTATCTTCCTGGGAGAACGACACATCAGATCTATTTCTTGATGATAGACAAGGAGTAGACACTATTAGGTTGTACATCATCTATCTGGCGACTCCATGAAGGACGGATCTGTTGGCAACTCCACTGGTATGACAAAAACAACTCCCATATCAATTACTTAGTTCATCATTCCAATCTGGATTGCACCAAGGAAATAAAGGGGCCAAATGAAGTCATTGCTGATGACCATACCTTACACATCCGTTCTTCCCAATGATATCATCCACATCAAAGAGACGATTTCCAGACATATGGGAATAAGAAGAAACGATGGACTATAATTATCTGAACGATTTACCCCAGGTCAGAGATACTTTTCTATCTTCCGAGGCTTGAGAAACTCCAAATGATTCTCAAACCAATTTTGCAATCAAGAACAAGTTGGATTGCATTCAGAATCAGATTCTCATTGAAAAGGATGGTTGTCAATTCTAGTCAATCTTACATCAGAAAGGTATGTTAACAGGGAAATTTTATGGTGTACCAAAATTACTGATGGAGTTTAATTCAAGGGTCTACATTTCTTGAAATTGCAAAAGAGCCCCTTTCTTTATAAGGACAAAGGGATTGAATGACAGGCCTGAATATCTTAACACAAACACTTACAACTTCCTCACGGTGCTACAAGGTTGCCGGACACAATTGGAGGAAGTTTGTTAGGTGTCCATTATATTCGAGATGTTGTTGATGCTGATTTATTGGTATCTTCTATGAAAAGTACCCAAAACTGGTTATAATTTGAGGTGGTTACATTGGAATGGAGGTTGCGGCTGCTGCTGCTGCTTGGAATATTGACATCACGGTAGTATTTCCTAAAGAGCATGTCATAGCTAGACCATTTGGATTAGAGGCCCTTGCTCTAATTGCCACTTCTATGGAAGGAGAGTTGCAAGCTGAAACCCATCAGGAGGAGATTACAAGTTTAGTAAGAGAGGAAAGAGCTTCATTTAAGAAGCCTTGAAGTCATTTACCAACATGCAGGTAATCATAATTTTTTTATTTTTGAAATACTTTTGTTTTTCGGTGGTTTAGGCGAGCCCTCCAGTGCTCATTAACCACCGAAAAGAAGTGATTTTGGTGAATAAGGTGTTTAAATTCAAACACTGTTAACCACATAAAGTCGTTTTAACCAGAATATTCAAAAATTTTCCCAGATTCGAGATATTCAAGTTGGAATGATGTGAAATATTTTGGAATAGGATGATTATGAATTATCACACCAAGTTTAAACACTATTCTTGAAGAAGAAAGCCAAAAAGAAGTTTTTTGACTATATTTGGTCATTTTTAAAAAGGCTACCTGCATATATCAGAGGATCTAGAAATGCTTTGTATCTGAAGTTGTTGTTGTATTGATACACGATCCGGAAAAGGTTTACAGAGACATGGTTGCAACCGGCAACACCCTTCGTTAGTGGCTTCACAACCTGAGTTTTTATTATTATTGTAGAATTATCTGTGTCTTCTTTATGATTGTTCACACAATTCAGTGGATCTTTGGTTTACTATAGTCCTTGATCCTGCTTTTATACCTTATAAAAATGCTAGTGGTGGTGCAGCTTGGTTTCCTCATTATGTTTCTGGAAGGCTGAAATATGCATTTGGTGAAAATCCTCATGTCTTTCCTAATCATGGAAGATAGTCATGGTGGATGTGCCTGTTGACCTCATAATGAGAATTGGGATCCTTGTAAACAGAGAGAGGATCTTCGTCTAGCAAGCCTTGAGGTCTTTGTACTCTTGCAAGTAATTGAGATTCATCAAGTTTTGATTTTTGGGTAAGTTTCTGTTTTCGGTGGTTTAGGTGAGCCGGGTGTGCTCATTAACCAACGAAAAGGATGAATGACTCCATGGCCCAATACTAAAGTCACAAGGTCTACTAAGTTCTTGGAAACCTCACAGGGAGGTATCCATCCCAGTTGGAGCCAGATGTTAGCAATCAAAAACGCACTGGCATTTTTGAAAGAATGATGCCTAATATTGTAAGGAAACTTTTTCTAGCTTCCCTAGCTCCAAATCCAAATCTGATTGCACCATTGGAAATCTTATGATCTGTGGATGTTGATCGACTATTGGAGCATGCAAAATGGACATTCCACGACTGAGAAAATTGATTTTTCCCAAAGCAGATTATTTCTGGAAAATCTTCCTTTTCGGTGGTTTAGACGAACAGGACGACTGTTCATTAACCACTGAAAGCTGCGCTTTCGGTAGTTAACCCACCCAGAAGCTTTCCAAGTTAACCACCGAAAGCCTATAACTGCCAGAATGAGCGAATATTTGCCCAGATCAGAAATTTTTGAATCAGAATGCGATGTAACCTCTTGGAATAGACATGTGGTGAATTATCAAGACAAAGCCAACATTTATTTTTGACAGATTGTTGAAGGAGGAGGTGTTTCAAAGGTTTTTGATGTCCTTAACAAAGGAAGAAATTCAGGACACTTTTCCACCTCAACAGATTCGCATTTGTCTCTCTTGGAGAGTCAACATTCAGCCTTGGGAGGCTATCCTGCACTACACCAGCACTCAACAAGAGAGAATGACCAAAAAATCTGGGATTGACCTCACTTTTGGGGATCATCCCTCATCTTTTGCAATCAGATTTTGACTTACTATTTTTAGCTGATTTGATCCATCTTTTTAGGATCTTAGAACTACTTTTGTAAAGCTATAAATATTAGGATAGAATACAAACTAAGGGTTCGATTTTGGGTTCTACATGCTGCTACTGTAAGAAAGACCTATTCTTATTATATGAAAAATTGCAATCTTCCTTCAGTTGTGTTGTCAGACTTTTCTTTTCTGTTCTCTGATATCTTATGGGTGAATGTTCTTTATTGATGCTCATTCAATCTGCACGTGACTGTCATCTCACTAATTGATTGATTAAGTTGAGAATCATAAGTTATTTCCTTAGTTATTAAACCCATTGTGCTTGTTTTATATGAGTATAATCTGGTTCAATAGCTATTTTCTCTTCCATTTAATCAAACCTTGTCTGACTGCATTACTAGAAGGCCTTGTGAGATTTTATATTTCTAGACAGTCTTGAAAACACAGTCCAGTTCCTAGATATTCATCTTGATCCAAAAACCACATCAATTATTAAGAAACAAATTCCCAAAAAGAGTTAGTTACCAGGCATCTCCGACATACAGCCTAGGAGAGTTTCCTGGAGTGATAACATGACCTTTCCCCCTTTTCTTTCTTCCGGAGTTTTGGATCTAGAACCACGTGTCCAGCTTCACATCGACAACTATCGTCACTTCGGATTTTTGGACTTCGGAAATCTCAAATCTCAACTCTCACCTTCCCCAATGGTTTTTATCCAGAGTTGATAATCAACTGACGTGTGTCCACTCAATCTGACGATCAAGGATTACTTCGGGTCTTTACCCAGAGTTCATAGATTCACACCATGTCCCCTCTGAATCCGACGGCTCGGATTCACTTCGGATGATCTGATTCTCGATGTTTGCTTCGAACGATCTAATGACTCAACTTCACTTCGACTGATCGAACGACAGAGATTTACTTCAGATTTCTGACTCTTCAGGCTTCAAAAATCTCAAATATCAACTGAGAAACCCCAATGAAATTTACCCGGAGTTCACGATCTATTGACAAGTTTCCACTCATAGATCGACGAGTCTCATCTCTTTGGTTCTTCACGTTTCAGTATTTTCAAGATTACCTCTTCTTGAACTCACAGTATCTGACGGCTTAGATTCTCTTGGCCGATCCAATGCTTGAAGTTGACTTCATGTGATCTGACGGCTCAGATCTCCTGCAGCTGATTGGATGAATGAGATCTCAAACCTTAGTGAGTTCTCTCTCCTGCATGTGTGAAGCGCTAATGCTCATGCACCTTGTTCTGATCAGACGACTATTGATCCTTCATTCTCAGATCCAATGGATGGGATATGTTCTTCTCCCCTGTCCTTCCTTTGTTCACTAGACATAGATCTAATGGTCCAGGATCCTTTCCACAACTGATCAGATGGTTGTTGTCACTCCTCCTCTTGAGATTTTGACTTCTTCTACCTTAGAATATTTTTTCAGTGTTCAAAGGCTTCGACCTTTGAAATTTTTGCTGTGAACCCAACTATACGGGTCTCGCTTACGCTTTTGAACGTGTTATCTCTTTTGAGCTTTAGGACTTGGAATAATTATGTCTCCTATGCACTCCTCGTGTTATCTCTTATAATATTTTCGATTTACTCAGTATCATAAGGGTCTAGGCCCTTCTGTTTCCTTTCAAAGGAAAACTTTATGCCCTCTTGGCAACCTTCCACTCAATGCACACCTTGTAGAGATTTTCTACAGAGTGTTCAACAACTCTGTGATTATCTTCCTCTGATACTCCTCTCCTTGAACTTGACAAACAATTCTCTCTATGCACACTTCCACCTGCTCTATGCCTGCCTGACAGAGATCTATAGAGTTCTCAGTAACTCTGGTTCTCACTGAACTCAACACAGAGTTCTTCCTGTGCACCCGTTGCACTTCTACTGACGAAGGTTCAATGGTATCTCTCCTGATATTCTCTGAGGTTAACTCACCTCTGTCAACACACTCCTTGCAGACAATGTGCACTCCTTACAGACAATGTGCACTCCTTGCACTTGAAACTCAAAGACAAGAAACAATTGAAACTCATTCAATACTTCACCAGTTCTTACATTCAAAACATGAATGACATGTAAAAGCATAACAATAACAACAAATGCATAAACACACCATATGCAAGAAAAAAAAAAATTATATTATCTCTGTGTGTCTATACAGATGTTTACAAAAACTAGACTACGACAGAGTCCTAGTTCTCTCAAGTTCTCTTAATTTAACTCTATCATGAGTTCTGGTTCAAAGACATTCTACCCTTACCATGATATCTTATCCCTCTCTCATTCTTTACAAAAAGAGGGCTCTACGATCTTATCCTCCTCACCGCCTTAGTGCCATCACTATCTCAGTTAAGACACCATACTCCTATGAATTCATTATAATGAATGGTGATCCAGACCTGACTATGATATAGACCTTCTTACACTCAACCATTTAAGGTGATTCTATCCACAACCTGTACAAAGTTATGGATTGGCTCTTAAAGCCTTACAACGCAAATCCCCATAGGATCAGATTTTGAATTTAAAAATGGGAGGGTCAATGCCTCTCCCTTTCTGAAATGTGCAATGATGTGATGGAATGCTAGCATGTTGCTGAGGTGGAGCGATTCTCCTGCATCGGTGCACTGCATTGGTACATGAGTCTAGTTGTAAATAGTCCACCAGGAATAACACATACTATTGCAGATGTTAATAATTTGTTGATAAACGAATTTTAGAATCCTATCTCAGAAGATCAGTACATGAATGAGATTATTGAAATCAAGAAGAAACTAGGCAAGTCTGTTTGGGATATTGATCAAAGGTTCAAAAGGGTGAAGGGTAAATTGAAGTATGTCATGACCGACATGAAACATGGAAATATCTTTGTGAATTCACTGCTACCACATATGAAATACCCTTTGAGGAAACATAAGTTTCAAACTCAGGCAACGTCTCTGCAGGTAGCCTTGCAACTAGAAGAGAACCAATATTAGAAGACCGATCTAGAAATAGAAGAGCTAAAGGGGGATCCGAAGAGCCTCACATTTCAACTGAACCAGAATAAGAGAAAAGAGAAAAGAGAAGTTGTTTGGTGTATTACATGCAGGACAGAAGGACACTACAAGAATGAGTGCCCAAATTTTGCGTAGTACATGGAAAAAGGGCTACCAAACCCTTTTCCAACAGGAGGACCATGGTGCGAGATATTTAAAACACATGAGCATGATCCATATCATTTTCCAATGATGAAAAATTACCAAAAAATACCCAAGAATTCAAACTGCAATTTTTGCAAATCAGTGGGTCATGATGTCAAAAATTGTAGGACAATGGACTTGATGAGGGAAAGAACTTCAGACACCTATAGGGTGCAGGAAGAAACAATGACAAGGAAATTTGCACCATAGTTCAAATAGGTATATAATAATGCGCAAAAACAATACAACACTATGCAACTGCAGTATAACATTGTGCAACCTCAATATAACCCCACATAGTATAATCAAGTACCTCAATACAACACACCATGAGGAGATCGAGATGGATACAGATATGGAGGATGAGGTAGAGGAGGATTTGGAAGAGGAAGAGGTCTATTAGTATGTCATAACTGCCAATAGACAGAACATTATGCAAGAGAATGTCAACTTCCATCTGCGACATGCATGTACTATCATGCAATAGACCATGATATAGAGGGTTGTCCAACATTATTGGGAAAAATTCAAGAAAAGAGAAATCAGAACAATCAGAATGTACAGTGGATTTCTGCAAAAGCTAGATATGATGGGAGGAACATCAACATAGTCACATGCAAAGGAGATAATATAGGAGTTGACACAGTAATACAGGATCCAACGCAACACCAATGGGTGAAGAAGAATATTGAAATACATAAACAGTCTGATGCGGGGAAAGAAAAATAAATATTCAAGGAGGAAAGGCAGGAGTTCCTCAAGAAATATGTTGCATCTACATCAACTGTGCAGTACACTCAGAATGTACCAATGTATGAAATTCCCTCCTCAATGGACCACACCAGTGAAACACAATCTGTAGAACAAGTAAGTACCATAAATATTTTTCTGCAATATTGTGTTAAGCTACTGAATGATCCATCATCTATTAAATTTTTGCAACATATATTAGAAATACGTAACATATAGGCAGAGGGAAAGTTAGATCAAAAGACAGTCGATCACCTCCATTCAATAAGGAGGGAAAGCAGGGAATTTAGATTGAATGCTAACATTGGGGATTTCAATATGGGAGACATTATATTGGACTTAATATTTGAGGTCAACGTTTTATCTAATAAGACATGGAAATGTATGGGAGATACCACATTAGGCTACTCACATGTCCATCTGAAACTAGAAAACCAACACAGAGTTATGCCAATTGGAAGGCTAAAAGGTGTGACAATAGATTTGGATGGAGTGTGCACTAAGGCAGACTTTGAAGTGATAGAAATAGTGGACGACACAACACCCTATCCAACATTGCTTGGCTTGGATTGGGAATTTGATAATCATACCATAATCAAATTGAATACAAGGAATATGGCATTCAAGTCAGGAGAATACCGATTCATTTCACCACTAGATCCATCATAAGGAGAAAGGTTTGTAGAGACCACTTTATTAGATCTGGAGGAAATAAACTAGTTATACAAAACCACTGCGCACGAAGAAGATTATGTCAACCCAACTTCAGATGGGGTAATTAGTTGGAGGAACATCACATCATCTTCTTCTGACTCAGATACATGTTTGGAGAATTGGCATTAGATATTACATGAGGTCTCCACAATAAGGTGTAAAATAATAGACCACGCAGTAAGATGGGTGGGTACTGAGAATAGAGAACCTCCCAGTTTTCATGGCATCAATAACTTAGAAGCATTCATTATAAGATATGAATATGAGGTGTTAGAGAATCATAGGCTCTTATACCTAGACATTTCACTCAAGGAAACACCTGTAAGATGGTGGGGTGCACACAAATAAATAGTTAAGGACTGGTACCAATGTAAGCGAATACTACGCATTAGATTTGACGCAGAGTAGGGGAACATAAGATGCAAAGATATGATGGATAGAGGACACAAATAGAACATTTGGAGAAATGCAGAGCACTATGGAGGATGAAACCACCAAATGAATTTCCTCATCACTTCATCCACACATTGGAAGGAGTTCCAGAAAATTGGTATGTAGACCAAGAATTGCACAGAGGCATTGCAGAATGAGCAACATTACAACATAATTTTATAGTAACCTTCTCATTTGAACATGAGAACCCCAGCATGGATTCAACACTCAAATAGATAAGAGAGGTGATATTTACTGATGAACCAGAGGTTTAACTGATGACAAAGTATCAACAATAGAACAAACAGACAAAAAATGAACTATTGTCATGTTATCACATGGAAGAAGAAGCACCAGATGAAGATGACTTGTGTAACATTCATATTACAAAAATTGAAGGAGAAAGAGAGGTGTAAGGTCCATATTTGGAATCATAAGTATTTTTTGCACCTATCAAAGTGAATAAAGTCAACATTGGCACAACTTATAATCCTAAAATGGAAAGTATTGGAGACTATTGGGATGAACATACAGTGGAATGGATAACAGAGTTACTGCGTGAATACAATGACTTGTTGCCAACAAATTTTATAGAGATGAAAGACATAGAAGGATATCTAGGAGAGATGAAGATACCTCTCAAACCCGAGGCTAGATCTGTTAGACAGAGACCTTATAGACTAAATCTAATATACAAGTAGAAAGTGAAAGAAGAAATTGAAAGAATGTTGGAAGTTGGTATCATAGAACTAGTGGAGGAATCTGAATAGATAATCCCTATGGTAGTTCAAGAGAAGAAATAAGGGGGGATAAGGATTTGTGTAGAACTGAGGAAACTGAATGATTCTTTCCTACATGACCCTTTCCCTACACCTTTTATAGATAAATTACTAGAGAATGCGGGAGGCCAAGAAGCATACTCATTTATAGATGGATTCTTTGGTTACCATCATAACAATATAGCTCCAGAAGACAAGTATAAGCCTACATTTTCCACGGAATGGGGATCATACCAGTACACAGTCATGCCTTTTGGGATGAAGAATGCACCATCCATATTCTAAAGGGTAGTAATAGCTTCTTTTAAGGAGTTCATACATCAATTATTAGAAGTATATCTAGATTATTGGACCATATATATTTTATTAAAATACCATGTGTAAGTGTTAAGGTTGATGTTGGAAATATGCAGGCAATTTCATATATCATTGAATATCAATAAGTGCATCTTTGGGACACCTTTTGGAATATTATTGGGCCATATAGTGTCAAAATAAGGCTTGCTAGTAGATCCTGCCAAGATTGGAGTTATTGTCAATTTACCACCACCAAAATCAGTGCGTCAGTTGAGAGAAACATTGGGACATACATGATACTACATAAAATTTATAAATGGGTATGCAACGATCACTAAGCCAATGGAAAAAATGTTAAAGAAGGATACTAAATTTCAGTGGAATGAGGACTATCAAAAAGGTTTGGAAACCCTAAAAGAAAATATGGTCACAACAACTATTCCATTATTCCCATATTGGGAAAATACTTTTCATTTACATGTACATGCATCAACTATAGCACTTGGAGCAATTCTGGTGCAGCCAAGAGCAGGGGATTTGGACCATCCTATAGCATTTGCAAGTAGAAAACTATTTGAATCAGAGCAAAACTAAAATACTACAGAAAGATAAGGACTAGTTATGGTCTATGCACTTAAGAAGTTCATAAATTACTTATTGTGAAAACACTTTAAGTTGTTCACAGATCATTCATCCCTCAAATACCTAGTCAACAAGCCAGTGTTGGGGGGATGGATACTGTTATTTCAGGAATTAGATTTTTAAGTGATATTCAAACCAGTGAATGCAGGACCCGATCACCTTTCAAGGGTAATGAATGGAGAAGAACCTACCAACTTGGAATACAACTTCCCTTATGCGCATTTGTTTTCATTCCAAGTAGATGATGAATATTTTTCCAAAATTATTGAATACTTGAGTACAAGGATTGCACCACAAGAGTTTAACACTACATAGAAGAAAAATCGGGTAGTCAGATTTGCAAACTATCAATTGATTGCATGACACTTATACAAAATGGGCACAAACAACATTTTGAGAATATGTGTACTAGAACATGGAAGGCCTAGGATTTTGGCCAAATCTCATGACAAAATAGATGGAGGACATTATGTAGGAAAAGATATCGTTCATAAGGTATTGCGCACAGAACTATGGTGGCCAACAATTCATAGGGATGCTAAGAAACATTTCCAAATATGTGATGTGTATCAGAGGGTTGGTAAACCTAATAGGAGGGATGAGATGTCCCTAAAACCACAAGTAACTTTGTAGGTATTTGACAAATGGGAAATAGACTTTGTGGGACCAATTAATCCACCAACAAAAAGGTCAGGAGAAAGATATATCATTACTGCAACAAAATACTTAACAAGATGGGTAGAACCAACACCATTCAAAGACTACAGTGCAGAGACAACAACACACTTCCTGTTTGAGCAAGTGATCACCGGATTTGGATGCCCAAGAATATTGATGAGTGGCCAAGGTACTCACTTCATAAAAAACACTATCAGGGATATGACTGAGGAGTTTGAAGTCTATCACCAGAAGAGTACACCTTACCATCTGTTATAACCCTAAATTGCACCACACATGCTTACCTAGCATCTGGCCAACTCATATCCCTTCTTTGCCAAAAAACTACTGAACAACTCTTCTAAAAACTCCATTTTTAAAAAGCAAACTCTAGCAGGCTCACTACAGCCCGCGGGCCCCGCAAGCAGGCCCACTACAGCCCGCGGGGGCCCCGCTAGCAGGCCCACTATAGCCCGCGGGTGCCTTCAGAATCACAAAAAACGGAAAGTTGTCGACGGAACGAGAAGCTTTTGGTCAGTTAACTAGAACTCTCCGCCATGCATGGCCGAGAGTTTGTCTAAACCCTAGCTCCTTCTAGCCTATAAAAGGAGGGGTAGGGGTACTATTCAATGAGGAAAAAATCATAGCAAAGAAACTCTGCCAAATTGCCAAGTCCATTATTGTCCCAACCCTTTAGCTTTGCCTCAAGCTTCAGGAGAAATTCATGCTACAGCAGTTGGAGGACAAAAGAAGAGGAGGAGCCCAGGATCAGGA
>ML784560.1:0-67971 GCA_009831015.1 Picea engelmannii | reverse complement strand
ACTCTGCCAAATTGCCAAGTCCATTATTGTCCCAACCCTTTAGCTTTGCCTCAAGCTTCAGGAGAAATTCATGCTACAGCAGTTGGAGGACAAAAGAAGAGGAGGAGCCTAGGATCAGGATCGAGGAACGGTGGTCGGTCTCATAATTCATTGTAAGTAATTCATTTTGAGACTAATGAAAAAGATGTTTTTCCCGTCCCAAGTACATGAATCTCATCTATGTTATTTGATTTATGTTTTATTTCTAACCCTCTAGTAGATCAGTAGTATGCATGTGTAGTCTTGCCTTGATTGCAGGAAGCTTTGTGGAAGGGGAAGCAGCAGCGAGGAAATAAAGGCTCAACGGAGGATCTACTTCAATCATCGGTAAAAAGGTGAGTCGATTCTTCCCATGTTTGCATGAGAAAAGGGGTTGAGATTTTGGGTAGAAGGTTAAAAGTTAAGTCTTAAGGGTCATGATCTGTGTACAAGCTCAAAACCCTAGCTTGTTAGTCCGTAGGGTAGAATACCCCACAACACCATCCTTAGGCAAATGGAACAATATAAGCCTTCAATAAGATTTTGGAGAATGCTATGACAAAGATCTATAATGTCAACAGGGATGATTGAGATTTTAAAATACCAATAATACTATGGGCATACAGGACTACATGTAAGAAGTTGACATGATAGACACCATTCAAGTTGGTGTATGGGAAGGAAGCAGTAGTACCATTAAAATTGTTGGTACCCATTTTGCGCGTAGCAACAATTACCAACATGGTAGAAAGAGACACAGTAAAGGAAAGGATCAATCAACTAATAGAGATGGAAGAGGATAGGATTCTGGTAGGATTTCATCAAGAAGTACAAAAAGAAAGAGACAAAACTTAGCATGATAGACATATCAAGAGGAAGAGTTTCAAGGAAGGAGACCTAGTCTTGCTCTATGACAGTAAATGTTTTCAACATTCGGGTAAGTTTAGAATGCATTGGCTAGGGCCCTATGAAGTAAAGACAGTCACATATGGGGGATCTATGCAGCTAAAGGATCTAGAAGGAACATAACTGAATGGAATGATCAATGGGAGTCGATTGAAATTGTACAGGGACATACCACCCCCTAACAATTAAAAGTTACAGTGCAGTAAGAAAGACATGTACATAGTGTAATATACTAGAAGCTAGGATAGAAAAATGAGAAAAAGAAATAAAAAGGAGAAAAAGAAGGAAAAAGAAATACAAAAATAGAAAAGAGAGAAGATACAAAAACTATTGGGAAACATTGTGCGCAGAAAACGTGGACTCAACGCAACAAAGGGAAAAATATCCATGCATAGTAGATGGGTAACAAAAAGAAAGAAAATGTTCACTAACAAAAAATCACAGCAGAAATGCATGACACACTTAAAATTTTTAGTGCACTGGAAAAATGACAAACGATCAGAAAGGCAGAAAATGAAGGTTATGAAAAAAAGGCGCCAACTGGAGGAACTTATGAAAATTAAATGGAGCGTACTCGTGAAGATTTATTGCATTAATCACAACCAGGGAAGCTTCTACGAGAAGCTTCATGACATTGATGACACCTTCTATATAAAGGGGGAACATGGGAATAATACAACTTTGTGTGAAATTGAAAACTTGCAGCGATAGACAACACAAAGAGAAGAAGCGAATAGATGAGTGCACAGTGTGATCCTGTCAAATCCCATTCAGAAAAAATTGAGCAATACCCATGATGACACCACCGAAGATGGGCGCACCAAGCCAACCATTGAGAAAAACCCATACCAGTGTTATATTTCCTCATGAAACCGCGAAGGCCAAACATGAAACCACATCGAGAGAGGAATTCGTCGATGTTGACACGATTCCATTGCCATGAGTCAAACCAGCAAGCCCTACACTGGAAATTGAATACACGAAAGCCCCAACAACAACTACCATGGAAATTGATTTGGACGATGGTGCACAGGGACACAAAACAAATGACACATGAAACCTACAACAACATGTGAGGGCCGAAGAATCCGAAAGAACAAATTCCAAGAACAAAAATAGAAGCAAGGTATGCGCAATAGTAGGAAGAGTGTTGGATTACTCAGAGGGGGGGTGAATCAGTAATAAAGCAATTTACATGGATGATTTTAAGGATGGAAAATTATTTTAAAATGTACAAAGCTTGGTGAATCTTACTAATCCTTCATATGCCAACTATAAATGTTTGGCGATATTTTTGTAAAAATTTTGAAATTTCTAAGGATTTTATATAGTTTTTATAAAATTTTGGATATTTTTAAAGTAAAATGATTTTATCCTATAGAATTTGGGTGAATCATTTTTAAAATAGCGAATCTCTTTTTTGGAAAAACCATGGAAAATTAGCCCATGAGCGAAATTTAGCCCCTAAAATCATCCCTGGCAATTTAATCCTTTTTAACCATATAATTCAAGTGTTGTATCAATGAAGCATTATCATCCAATAACTGTAGAGTAAATAAGCAATGAACAAATGAACAAACACACACATACACAGTACACCATTGTTTTACGTGGAAACCCAAATTGGGACAAAACCACAAAATGTTTTTTCTTATATGTCTTTAAGAATTACATTCATTGGAAGCACCAACTTCCTTTGTTTTCTAGCTGCAACTGTAACGAGGCTCCAACCCCCTATTTTCTCAAGTTACAACCTGAGGGAAGCTCCAACTCCCCATTTCTTTGGCTACAACCAGAAGCAGGCTACAACCCCCTATGTTCTCCGACTACAACCGGAAGGTGGCTACAACCACCTGTCCTTGCCCCGTCCAACCACCCTGAAGTAGAAATAGAATGATGGAACCACTGTCACACTATCACTGTGAGATATACCATTGTAAAACTGTACCAATAAATCTGAACCATGCACCAACCATGCATCAACCTGTACCTCAACTTGTACCATAAACAAGTGCATCAACCATGCACCAACCTGTAATCAACCTGTACCATAAACAAGTGCATCCAACCATGTACCAAGTATGTAACAATCATGTTTCAACTACTCATCAACTATGACTCATCAATATGTACCAACATCGTCAACTATACACCTCATGTATGTGTCAACTCATCAACTACTTGTCTCAACCATGTACTCAACATGTACCTCAACCAAAATCCCTCATCAATTTCATCATCCAAATCTGATTTGTAGCTCTGTAATAGACCTAGTTTATATGATCACATTCCTGCAAACCCTCCTTAACTTTAACAACAAGAGACTAGCATTTTCATCAAACTTTTCTTTAGTCTCACATGCCTAGTTTTGGATTAGTCAACAACCCTAACTTGAACTAATCATAAATTTGTACTTGTAATGTATAAATATATGAAACTGATACACAATGTTCTTTAGTATTTTTTGTGTGATTCCTCCAAGTTTCACTACTTGGAACCTCTCATAAAAGGAGTTATAGCAAAAATGACATACCTTGCTGAATTCTGGCTTATTCTAGAGAGTGACCCTGTAGAGCGTGCCTCGCACTGAATATTTGTTGAAATGATCTGAAACTATTACACATCATACTAACGACTGTACCCTAACCAACACATTTGGTTTCACTGAATTTGGATATTCTATAAAGAAGTTATGGCGTTTTTACCTGAAACACCTCTTTTTGACTAGTTTCAAGACTAGCCACAAACCCTATTTTCCACGGAGTGTAACTCCCAAAATACAATGACCCACAAGCTGAATTTTTTACCACATATACTTGGATATGTTTTTTAAATGGAATATAAATTTCATGATCTGAATCATTGTATAAAAAACGTTATAGCGAAAATGGTGAGATGACCTGTAAATAACATACCTTAGAAAGCACCATCAAAAAAAATTATCCTTCCTTGCATTTCGGCCTTCTTTTCTTCACTTTCCTCATAATTTCAACTCATATATCCTTTGGTTACCTTAGACACCTATATGTATTCAATATTCTAAAGTTTAATTAAAATGAGAGAGCCTTGCCTCTTATTTATACTCTCCAAGTAGCTTTCTTAAAAACATCTTCTAGGTCACTTGGCCCACTTTCCTTATTTTAGGGTTAACCCACTTCTAATTTATCCATTAAATTTATTATTGAAATAATTTATTTTGTATTCAATTTGAATTATAATACACTCATCACTTCACTTTATTATTTACCTTTTAAAATCTCTTAAACCACTTTGACTACTTTGACCTTTTGGGGCTTCTAGATGACATATGAGGGTCCTCCAACTTCGTAACGCCATAACTCTAAAACCGTGAGGAGTTATGTGACATTCCACATACCAAAAAAAATGGAATGGCATGTACTATCCATATAGAATAGTATTATCTTCAAATATAGTAAAAATCATACTGTTATCCAACAAACAAACTTGGGCCTATTACCCAAACCTGGGTTCTCCAACTTCACATGGTCATAACTCTCTAACCGTGAGGAGTTATGTGACATTATACATACCACCGGAAATGGAATGACAAGCACTATCCATATAGGATAGTTTCCATAACAAATTCAATGTCCTTCATCTCATTATTCCACAATTAAGCATGGTTTCTCTTACTCCGCAAAGCGTCTTCCCGTGAGGGCTTTCACCATAAGGGGACCACTTTGGAGTTCATCCATATTTACTTCTTATCAACCATGACAAAACAATAATGATTCATATTTACATCAAACAATATTGGGTCCATTACCCAAACCTTTGAGCTACGGGGCTTTCTTCAAGGGTTGACATCAATGACAACCAACCTTAATCAACAATCTCCCCCTTTGGCATTGATGACAACACTCTGATGAAATACTAAAATCATATCACCCATGACCCCCCTAGAACTCTGCCTCTGTCCTCTGCATCTGATAAATCTGCCTCTACCCTCTTCATCTGATAAATCTCTCCCCCTTTGTCATCAATGGCAAAGGTATCTTTCCATCCGAGGCTGCTCCCCCTGACTGAATTGTCCTCTTATGTTGTTTCCTCGTGTACATCTAAGACATATAAGATAAGAATTCAAAAAGCATTCATTTTGGAGTAGAAATAACTCCAAGTCTTTGGCAAAGATATTCAAAGGCTTTCTGTGGAAGTGGTTTTGTAAAGATGTTTTACACTTGTTCTTTTGTGCCCACATACTCAACTCTGATGTTCTTTTCTGCAACCTTTTCCTATAGAAAGTGATACTTGATTGGAATGTGCTTTGTCTTGGAGTGTATCACTGGGTTTTTTGAGATACTGATGGCACTTGTATTATCACAATATATTGGAATGGGCTCATTATACTCAACTTGTATATTTGTCAAAGTTTGTTTCATCCAAAGAACATGTGTACAACATGATGCTGCTGCAATATACTTTGCCTCGACTGTAGCTAGAGATACTGATGATTGTTTCTTGCTTATCCCTAATACCAAACACTCACCTAAGTAGAACATTTCTCCACTGGTGCTTTGTCGGTCATCAATACAACCTACCCAGTCTTCATTTGTGTAGGCAATAAGTGATAGATCTTTTCCTTTTAGATACCATAATCCAAACTCTTCTATTCCTTTGAGATATCTAAAAATCCTCTTTACTACTAATACATGTGATTCCTTTGGTGCTGCTTAAAATCATGCCACCTGTCCAACTGCTTGCATTACATATGGTTTGGATGTTGTCACATATAGTAGGTTGCCAATCATTGACCTGTATTTCCTCTTATCTGTAGACTTCGAATCATCATCTTTGCTCAACTTACAACTGGTTTGCATGGGAGTGATAATTGGTTTGCAATCTTCCATTCCTAACCTCTTTAGCATTTCTCTTATATACTTGGTTTGAGAAATAAAAATTCCTTGGTTGCTTTGATGTATCTGAAGTCCCAGAAAGAAGGATAGTTCTCCAAGTAACGACATTTCAAATGCATTCTGCATGTCTTTTGCAAATTTCTTGCTTAACCTATCATCATCATTACAAAAAATAATATCAACATAAACTTCAATTAATAAAATATTACCTTGACTTACTTTGATGTAGAGGTTGTTATCAGATAAATCGGTAGGTGCAGACACTAACTAATCTCCCTAGATCCACCTAGATCTAGAACAAAACACACCAGAACATGACGTTTTCCTTAAGTTTTAAATGGTATGTCACCCATCCCTCTTTAGTTAGTAAATTCAATATTTAAAACTTAAGGAAAGCATCATGTTCTGGTGTGTTTTGTTCTATATCTAGGTGGATCTAGGGAGATCAGTTAGTGTCCACACCTACCGATTTATCTAATAAAAAAATCCATGATCAAGAAGAGAGACTTCTGAGGATAGTTTTTGCATATCTGAGGCAACCTCGTTAGAAAATGAAATAGAGGTCTATGAGCATGATTTTTTGATTTCAAGCTCGTTAAAAAATGAAACCAGACTTGAGCATAGTTTTCTAATTTCAAGATCATTAAAAAATGAAACAACTTACGACGATGGTTTTTTCGTCTCTGTGGCAACCTCGTTAAAAAATGAAACATAGATTACATGCATAGTTCTTTTTTCTGTGTCAAGCTCGTTAAAAATTGAAATAGTTTTCTCCTTCTCTATTTGAGTCAATTCCTTCATCCAATATTTGAAGCTTCATTTCCTTTGCCTTTGTCATTGGATGAAATGAAGCTTGGGGGGAAATACTTTCAGCCTCTGGACTTCATGGTGAAGTAGAGTTGCTAGTTTCTTAAGTTGGGGGCCAAGTACCATCCATCCATGTGTTATGCGTTGGGAAGTCCAAGCATAGGTTTTTATGGTTCAAGCTTGTGTAAAAATGAAACCACTTACCTCAAGCATAGTTTCCTTTGGTTCAAGCTTGTGTAAAAATAAAACCAAGTCCAAGCATAGTTTTCTATGGTTCAAGCTTGTGTAAAAAGGAAACCACTTACCTCAAGCATAGTTTCTTCTAGTTCAAGCTTGCATAAAAATGAAACCAAGTCCAAGCATAATTTTTTTTTTTTTAAAGCTTGCGTAAGAATGAAAACAATCATGAGCTTAGTCTTTGTTCTTTCTCATGCTCATAAATACATGAGAATAAGTTACCGAGCTTAGTCTTTGTTCTTTCTCGTGCTCGTAAATCAATGAGAATGTAACCAAGTATACTTTTATAAATTTTTCAGACTCGTAAAGGTTATACGAAAAAGGAACCCTCTGGAGTTTCCTTTAAGCTCTTTTCAGACTCTCTAAACATGAAAAGATTTTCGAGTGACCTTGTTCTCTTCACACTCGTTAAAGTATTTGAAGAAAACGTCTATTGAGAGATAGTTTATCTCTTTTTCGGTCTCATCAGACTACTTTACAAAAAAGGAATTGAGAGAGTTCCCTTTAAGTGTTTTTCAGACTCTCTAAACATGAAAAACCCATGAGTTTTCTTTCTTTGGACTCATTAAATAAACATTGAAAGGCCCATATGGGACCGAACCACTCCTTCCTAGGGTTCGTTAAACATACTCTGAGGGACTCATCCGAAGGATGATCTTACATTTCAAGCATATGTTATCCTCCTCAAGCTTGTGTAAACATAAAGAGGTACTCACCAGAAATGGTGGGGGGGAAATTGGGAAAGAAATATGTCTAAACCTGTATTCCATGGAAGAGTCGCTTTTGAACATGACACCCTTTCACTCACCTTGTGTCTAGGTTGGAAAATCCACTTGTCTCTTGATCATACTCCTTTATAAGATTACAAATCGGTCTGTGATCCCTGTTGTTGAGTCAATGTTCCTAGGACAGTTGTTGTGTCATCAATATATTCAAAAAGATGTCCAACCCAAAAAGCCTTCTATTGCGTCGACCATTTATGCAGTCCTTAAAGCCTTCTATTATGTCAGCCATCCCTGAGTCAGTCCTGAATCACTTGTTACTCTGATCTACATCAAATCTTGTTACCTATTTCGTGTCATTGATGAGGGATACATTAAGGCCCTATTGTGACGAGTCTTTTTCTGTCGACTTCAACTCATTATCCATGAATTAGACTTAAAAACCAATTGGTACCTTGGAACTTGCATGCCTCAATGGTAGGTTTCCTCACTTTCGACAGTGGGTTTTCATTATTGACCCCTGATCGGGAGATTCCGCCGAGTGTTTGACTTCAACTCATTTATTCACATTCGTTGGATTGTACTAGTGTACCTTGGGAGTCATTGACATTAATGGAGATTTCCCTCACACTTGTTAACGGTATACACTAATGACCGGTAATCAAGTGGTTTCTATCATGTTTGACTTCAACACATGTATTCACATGGTTAGATTTGTACTATAGAGTGGTGGAGATGAAGACCCTGGATATTTTCTGATAGATCCAGGTTGTGTTGGAGTATATTTAGTGTACTGTTACATAGATCCACATTGTATGTCTGGTGGCTATGTTCAAATTTGATTCCTTAACGCATACATCCACAGTGTATTTTTTGTGGTTGTGTTAAGATTTGAGTCATAATGGCATGGATCCAAAGTGTATGTTTGGTGGCCATGACTTGTCTTAGTTGACATGGATCTTCGCATGTCGGCATTTATGATTTGAGTCATTTGTATTCTGAGCATGGGGATTCCTACCTTAGTGATGATATATTATTGTATTGTATTTCCTTGTTTGTTGGCAGGTTTTCGACCGACTGTTCCTTGTTCCCTACACACACTCGAGAAAGTATTTCAGCTATCACTCTGTTCTAACTTCATACTTTGGTGGGCTCTCTGTTACACATTATTTTCATCATCCCTATGACCGTTAATGATGTAAACCTATTTGTTTCCTTTAGAGGGGTCAGTGGCCTAAGTTCCTGAAGAAAGAAGAGAGAAGAACTTTTCCTGAGAAAAGAAGTTGCATTCTCCTTTGTAAAAACGCTATTAAAGAAGATGTTCGCGGGTTGCTATATAGGCAGGGTGCGAGAATGCCTGATTCTCGTAGGCTTCACCATAGCTAGGTTGCTAGAGGTTTGCAGGTTTCTTTATAAGCAGGGTGTGAGAATGCTTACACTTGGGAAAAATGAGCATTCTCTCGAATCTTCTAGAAGGAGAAACTCCCATGGTGTACAATACATTTTTCTCATTTCTTGACAATATTCATATTGATGAGTTTAATATATTTTGGGACATTGTGTATATGGAAATGATAAATGTTTTCTCCTTCTAATAGCATAGCTTTCATCGAAATGAAAAGATTGCATCTTCATCTCTTTGCATAACTTTCGTGTCGGTCAAAATACCATATTGTGTGAAAGATTAGTTGTAGGGATTTGGAATAGGTGTGAAAGATAACTTTCCAAAGCTGCAAACAAACATAGTATCTTGTGATAGGGAGAGTTAAATCCACTTACTTCATTTTTCTTGGGAATCCCTTCTCACACAAGGGTCAATCACGAGGTCGCATTGAGACTGGCAGAGTTACTCACCCTGCTTTGTTGGTCTTGGTGTAGGGATTGCGCATATTATGGGGGTCATTTCAAGGTATACCGACAATGATGAGTGGAAGACTTTCAAGTTGATTTCAAGCTAGATACCCTGCCCTTGCGTGTGGATCGGACTATCGATTATTTCCCCAAGCATCCCTGTAGTAATTGGTAACCTAAGTAGCCTATCTCTCTAGGTTCTTTACACGAGGTGACTGTGGAGGGGAAATTCTTCACAGTACCTGGAATCGACGTTGGCCAAACTCACTTGGGCTCCTTGGAGGGTATACCCACGATTATGTGTGGGAGATTGCACCAAGGTGTAAGTCCATTAAGTAGGTCATCAACGTAAATTTTCCACCCGCTCTATCTCAACCCCTTCTTACATTGTTCCCGCGACGTTGGATTTAATCACCAACTAGTGTGTTCATTGTGAGAAGGTTTTGTTTGCTTGCTTACTTACTAGATTTTTAGCGTGTGTTGTTTGTTTTCCTTAGAGGACTCTAGATTGGATATTTATTTAATGGCATCAATTCCAGGAATGACCAATGAAGGAACCCCTGCTCCAGGGGAACCTTTTATTTTTCCTTCTTATGAAAACATTGGTCCTTCTCATAATGCTACTTTGAGCCTTCCAGGTCTCACAATTGGATTACCGGTATGGTTGTTTTCCACTCAGGTAATCCCGAATGTAGTTAGTGCTTCAATAAAAAGAACTTACCCCCATGAGCATCAACCTCATGTTGATCCTTCACCTTCTTCACTAGTAAGGTCTTCTTCGCCTTCTTCGCTTGCAAGGTCACCTTCTTTTTCATCTTCTTCGTCGAGTGAAAGTTCTGAAGCTAGTAACCCGGTGAATAAGAAGAAGAAGAAAAGGAAGATTAAGAAGAAGAAAGATAAACAAGGGTCAAAGGTTCCATCCATTGTTAAACATGTTGGAAAACAAACTAGTTACTGTTAATCGTGTTGGGAGTGATGATGAGGTCAAGATCACCCAAAAAAACCGTAAGCCCAAGTACCCTTGTAATCTTTGTAAGGGTAGCCATCTTCTTCAGGATTTCTCTGGTCTATCCAAGGTTATAGAAGCATGGTCTACACACCCTCACCAACCCATGTTGTTAGCCCCTGAACAACATGCTGACGACCCCCCGTCAACCAATCATGATACGGTTGGGAAGAAGAAAAGTAGAGTCAAGTTCCCATGTATGTTATGCAAAGGGAGTCATCTCACTCACCTTTGTTCTCATATGGACGAAGCCTAAAAATTACTGGAAGACATGACTGTTTCACAGCCTCAACTTCCAGCTGCTTACCATAATCTTTCTCTGAACCCCCTTATAGTTGATGAAATGATCACTCTGGTCCCTTCATCAGTCAATCTGGTTGATCATGTCATCAATCTGGTCACATCCTTAGTTGAACCAGTTGACAAAGTGGTTGATCCGATACCATCCTCGGTCAATCCCTCTCTCCCCTTAGAGAGTGAAACTAAAGCGATCGATCCAATCCCATCCTCGGTCGATCCCACTCTCCCGTTAGAGAGTGTCACACAAGTGGTTGATCTGTTTCCACATGTCCACCCCATTCTCCCCTTGGAGAATGTAACCCAAGTGGTCGATTTGATCTCTTCATCGGTTGATCCTACTCTCCCACTAGAGAGTAAACCCAATACTTCTCACATTTTTCTCGTTGACACAGAATCTACCATGCCGGGGGGCATTCCTCCTTCTCCCCCTAATTGGGGTATGCTAACTGGACCTCGTCTTCCCTCTCACATTCCTTTCTAGATTATAGTACAGGTTTGTGGTCGGGATATTCCTCAAACACTGATAGATGAAGGTTCATTTGTTATTATTTTGTTCTCTATTGCTTGGCAAGCTTTAGGTTATCCTCCGCTTGCATTGGTTACACAAAATCTGTTATCTTTTAACAGAATAACTAGTCAACCTTTAGGGAGCCTTCCTTAGTTTCCTCTAACTTTGGGAGGGAAAACTATCTTCGTTGATGTCATGGTAGTCCAAGATCCCTTGGATTTCTCTTTACTTCTTGGGAGGGATTATGTCTATGCCATGAAAGCTATTGTGTCCACTCTTTTTTGTGTGATATATTTCCCTCACGATGGAAGGATTATGACTTTTGATCAACTTGCATTCATCGATCCTGACTGGATTACCTCCCTAAATATTTCTTATATGTTGACGTTATCACCCCTACCACAGGTAAATTATATTGCGTTGTCGCCCATGGCTTCAAATTATGATGACTTAGATCCAGTAGTTGACATGGTGATCTCTTCGATAGGGTTGTTAGAGCCTGATCTATTTACTCTTGTTGCGACCCTCGACATGGTGTCCTTCTAGAGTGTGTTTCTTCCTTCCAGTGAAGACCTTTTGGAAGCCATGACTGAGTTTTATTCCTTGACATGGTGTCCTTCCGAAGCATTTTCCTCTTGGAATCCATGATCAAGAAGAGAGCCCCCCTGGCGACCATGATCAAGAAAAATTTCAAGGATAGTTTTTGCGTCTCTGAGTCAACCTCGTTAAAAAATGAAACAGAGGTGTATGAGCATAATTTTCTGATTTCAAGCTCGTTAAAAAATGAAACCAGACTTGAGCATAGTTTTCTAATTTCAAGCTCGTTAAAAAATGAAACCACTTATGAGGATAGTTTTTCAGTCTCTGTGGCAACCTCGTTAAAAAATGAAACAGAGATTACGAGCATAGTTCTTGTTTCTGTGTCAATCTCGTTAAAAAATGAAATAGTTTTCGCCCTCTCTGTTTGAGTCAAGTCCTTCGTCTAGTATTTGAAGCTTCATTTCCTCTGCCTTTGTAGTTGGATGAAACGAAGCTTGGGGAGCAATACTTTCAGCCTATGGACTGCATGTTGAAGTAGAGTCGCTAGTTTCTTAAGCTAGGGGCTAAGTACCAACCATCCATGTGTTATGCATTGGGAAGTATAAGCATAGTTTTCTATGGTTCAAGCTTGTGTAAAAATGAAACCACTTACCTCAAACATAGTTTCCTCTAGTTCAAGCTTGTGTAAAAATGAAACCAGGTGCAAGCATAGTTTTCTATGGTTCAAGCTTGTGTAAAAATGAAACCACTTACCTCAAGCATAGTTTCCTCTGGTTCAAGCTTGCATAAAAATGAAACCAGGTCCAAGCATAATTTTGTTTTGTTTTAAATCTTGTGTAAAAATGAAAACAATCCCGAGCTTAGTCTTTGTTCTTTCTCATGCTCATAAATACATGAGAATAAGTTAATGAGCTTAGTCTTTGTTCTTTCTCGTGCTCGTAAATCAATGAGAATGTAACCGAGTATACTTTTATCACTTTTTCGGACTCGTAAAGGTTATACGAAAAAGTAACCCCCTGGAGTTTCCTTTAAGCTCTTTTCAGACTCTCTAAACATGAAAAGATTGCCAAGTGACCTTGTTCTCTTCACACTTGTTAAAGTATTTGAAGAAAACGTCTATTGAGCGATAGTTTATCTCTTTTTCGGTCTCATTAGACTACTTTACGACAAAGGAACTGAGAGAGTTCCCTTTAAGTGTTTTTCAGACTCTCTAAACATGAAAAACCCCTGAGTTTTCTTTCTTTGGACTCGTTAAACAAGCATCGAAAGGTCCATATGGAACTGAACCACTCCTTCCTAGGGTTCGTTAAACATACTCTGAGAGACTCATCCGAAGGATGAGCTTACATTTCAAGCATATGTTATCCTCCTCAAACTTGTGTAAAATTAAAGAGGTACTCACCAGAAATTGTGGGGGAAAAATTGGGAAAGAAATATGTCTAAACCTGTATTCCATGGAAGAGTCACTTTTGAACATGACACCCTTTCACTCACCTTGTGTCTAGGTTGGAAAATACACTTGTCTCTTGATCATACTCCTTTATAAGATTACAAATCAGTCTTGTATCCCTCTTGTTGAGTCAATGTTCCCAGGACAGTTGTTCTGTCGTCAATATGTTCAAAAAGATGTCCAACCCGAAAATCCTTCTATTGCGTCGACCATTTCTATAGTCCTTAAAGCCTTCTATTGCGTCGGCCATCCCTAAGTCAGTCCTAAATCACTTGTTACTCTGATCTACATCAAATCTTGTTACCTGTTTCATGTCATTGATGAGGGATATGTTAAGGCCCTCCTGTGACGAGTCTTTTCCTGTCGACTTCAAATCATTATCCAGGAATTAGACTTATAAACCAATTGGTACCTTGAAACTTGCATGCCTCAATGGTAGGTTTCCTCACTTTTGATAGTGAGTTTTCATTATTGACCCCTGATCGGGAGATTTTGTCGAGTGTTTGACTTCAGCTCATTTATTCACATTCGTTGGATTGTACTAGTGTACCTTGGGAGTCATTGAAATTAATGGTGATTTCCCTCGCACTTGTTAATGGTATACACTAATGACTGGTAATCAAGTGGTTTCTACCATGTTCGACTTCGACACATGTATTCACATGGTTAGATTCGTACTATAGAGTGGTGGAGATGAAGACCCTGGATATTTTTCGACAGATCCAGGATGTGTTGGAGTATATTCAGTGTACTATTACATAGATCCACATTGTATGTCTAGTGGCTATGTTCAAATTTGATTCCTTAAATCATAGATCCACAGTGTATTTTTGGTGGTTGTGTTCAGATTTGAGTCATAATGGCATGGATCCACAGTGTATGTTTGGTGGCCATGACTTGTCTTACTTGACATGGATCTTCGCATGTTGGCATTTATGCTTTGAGTCATTTGTATTCTGAGCATGGGGATTCCTACCTCAATGATGATATATTATTGTACTGTATTTCCTTGTTTGTTCGCAGGTTTTTGACCAACAGTTCCTTGTTCCCTACACACACTCGACAAAGTATTTCAGCTATCACTCTGTTCCAACTTCATACTTTAGGGGGCTCTCTGTTACACATTATTTTTTTCATCCCTATGACCGTTAATGATGTAAACCTATATGTTGCCTTCAGAGGGGTTAGTGGCCTGAGTTCCTGAAGGAAGAAGAGAGAGGAACTTTTCCTGAGAAAAGAAGTTGCATTCTCCTTTGTAAAAACCCTATTAAAGAGGATCTTCACAAGTTTCTATATAAGAAGGGTGAGAGAACGCTTGATTCTTGCAGGCTGCACCATAGCTAGTTTGTGAGAGGTTCGCAGGTTTCTCTATAAACAGTGTGTGAGAATGATTACAAGTGGGAAAAACGAGTGTTTTCTCGAATCTTCTAGAAGGAGAAACTTCCATGGTGAGGTGGCATCCAAATGGTTTGGATCTTACTCGCTTTAATTATTTAGTGGGATCATCCTAACCGCCTCACCTTATCCTCTTCAACTTATAAAGGAGAGGATCTCTCATGGATAAAGTTAGTTGTTTTTTAGCTTTGGAGATTTTTGGATTATCTTAGATTGGATTGAGCTTTGGAGATTGTTAGCTTGGCTAGATGAGCCACTTTGTCAAGATAGATTGTGAATATTATCAGATCGATGCTCTTAGAATTATGGGAGTGGAAGTGTGTGGGGAATGAAGGACAGTTGAAAGGGACCTTACGAAATCAAGGCCATGGTTGTAATCTCTCTTTCACATTTAATATGATACAACAATATAATTCTTTCCTATAAAGCTCATTATGTTTTATTGTATGATTTCTTGATCACATACATAGGTTTATATTGAGTTTATACTATTACTATCACTTTGGTCGGTTGCGTTCTTTTGCTAGATCATCATTGTATAAGTGTTGGAACAGATCTAGGATGGCGATAGAAAGAGGAAGCGACGTTTAAATGATATGTCACCTATCCCTCTTTAGTTAGTAAATTCAATATTTAAAACTTAAAGAAAGCGTCATGTTCTGGTGTGTTTTTTCTAGATCTAGGTGGATCTAGGGAGATCAGTTAGTGTCTGCACCTACCAATAAAAGTTATTCTCTGTTACACATTATTTTCATCATCCCTATGACTGTTAATGATGTAAACCTATCTGTTTCCTTTAGAGGGGTCAGTGGCCTGAGTTCCTAAAGAAAGAAGAGAGAAGAACTTTTCCTGAGAAAAGAAGTTGCATTCTCCTTTGTAAAAACCTTATTAAAGAGGATGTTTGCAGGTTTCTATATAGGTAGGGTGAAAGAATGCTTGATTCCCACAGGCTACACCATAGCTAGGTTGTGAGAGGTTCGAAAGTTACTCTATAAGCAGGGTGCGAGAATTCTTACACGTGAGAAAAATGAGCGTTTTCTCAAATCTTCTAGAAGGAGAAACTTCCATGGTGAGGTGGAATCCGAATGGTTTTGATCTTACTCTCTTTCATGATTTAGTGGGATAATCCTAACCTCCTTACCTTATCCTCTTCAAATTATAAAAGGAGAGGAGCTCTCATGGATAAAGTTAGTTGTTTTTGGCTTGGGATTGTTAGCTTGGTGAGAGTGGCTTTGAGATTTGCTTTGTCGAGATAGATTGTGAGTAGCTATCAGATCCATGGTCTCAAAATACTTGGAGCAAGAAGTGTGTGGGGAATGAAGGATAGTTGGAAGGGACCTTATGCCATCAAGGCCATGGTTGTAATCTCTCTTTCACATTTAATATGATACAGTAATATGATTCTTTCCTATAAAGCTTGTTGTGTTTTATTGTATGATTCCTTGATCACATACATAGGTTTATATTGAGTTTATGTTATTACTATCACTTTGGTTGGTTGTGTTCTTTTGCAGGTTCATCATTGTATGAGCGTTGGAATGGAGCTAGGATGGCGATGGCGAGAGGAAGTAGCATTTAAATGGTATGTCACCCATCCCTCTTTAGTTAGTAAATTCAATATTTAAAACTTAAGGAAAGCGTCATGTTCTGGTGTGTTTTGTTCTAGATCTAGGTGGCTCTAGGGAGATCAGTTAGTGTCTGCACCTACTGATATATCCGATAACAAAATTTCAATAGGTTTTAAATATTGAATTTTCTAACTAAAGAGGGATAGGTGACATACCATTTAAACGCCGCTTCCTCTTGCTATCGCCGCTTCCTCAAGAGAACGCGTCTCTGAGGAAACCTCGTTAGGATATACCCTTTAGTTTCTTAAGCTTGGGACATTTTTATCTTTTCCGATAACAAAATTGGTGAATCCACTGGGGAATGGATTGTTTCCTAGTTAGTCTAGTTTCCCTTCCTTTGATTGCTTGTTTTCTAGTTTCTAAGTCTGTGGGACATCCATCCAGACTCTCTATATCCAGAATTTCACTTAGATTCCATGTCCTTTGAAGGTATACCCACAATGATGAGTGGAAGCCTTTCAAGTTTATTTCGAGCTAGATACCCTGCCCTTGCACATGGATTGGACTGTCGATTGTTTCCCCAGGCATCACTATAGTAATTGGTAACCTTAGTGGCCTATCTCTCTAGGTTCTTTACACGAGGTGATTTTGGAAGGGCAAGTCTTCATGGTACCTGGAATCGACGTTGGCCAAACTCACTTGGGCTCCTTGGAGGGTATACCCATGATTATGCTAGGGACATTTTTATCTTTTCCGATAAAAAAATTGGCGACTCCACTGGGGAACAAATTGTTTCCTAGTTTTCCTAGTTTCCAATGTCGATTCCAAGTACCATGAATAATTTCCCCTCCATAGTCACCTCGTGTAAAGAACCTAGAGAGATAGGCCACTAAGGTTACCAATTACTGCAGTGATGCCTGGGGAAACAATTGACAGTCCGATCCATGCGCAAGGGTAGGGTATCTAGCCCGAAATAAACTTGAAAGGATTCCACTCATCATTGTGGGTATACCTTCAAATGACCCCCATAATACATGCAATCCTTACACTAAGACCAACAAAGCAGGGTGAGTAACTCTGCCAGTCTCAATGCAACCTTGTGATTGACCCTTGTGTGAGAAGGGCTTCCTAGGAAAAAATGAAGTAAGTGGATTTAACTCTCCCTATCACAATATAATATGTTTGTTTGCATCTTTGGAAAGTTATCTTTCACACCTATTCCAACTTGGAATAGGTGTCAAAGATAACTTTCCAAAGAAATATGATATCTCCCGAAACAATTCTAAAGAAAACACACGCTTTGTAATTGAAAGATACTCAAAGCAAGAGACTAATCCTTCAAAACTAAACAAATCCAATGTGGCTAAAAGTAACTCAAAGAAAGTCAAGAAGACTGTAAACAGATCAATATAGGCTCCAAAATCTCAATCCAGTTGATCAAAGAAAAACTGGGTCATCAAAAGATGACAAGACCCAATCCAAAAAAATTTACAAACACGTTCGCAGCCTAGCAGTAGAGTACAGTGCAAGAATTAGGTATTCTCATAGGCTAGACATTGGTAGGGTGTGAGACGTTTGCACTGGATCTAACAACAGGGTGCAAAAATCAATGGTTTTCGCAAGCTGTAGAGAGGTACAGTGAGAGAATGTTTGTAATCAAAGAAACTTTTGTAAAAGGATAGGGAATCTAAGTGAACTTCTAGATCTATAGAGTCTGGATGGATGTCCCACAAACTTAGAAACCAGAAAACAAGAAATCAAAGGAAGGGAAACTAGACTAACTGGGAAACAATCCATTCCCCAGTGGAGTCGCAAATTTTGTTATCGAAAAACATAAAAATGTCCCCATATTAAGATAAAAATGTCCCCAGCATAATCGTGGGTATACCCTCCAAGGATCCCGAGTGAGTTTGGAAAACGTCGATTCTAGGTACCATGAAGACTTGCCCCTTCGAAGTCACCTCGTGTAAAGAACCTAGAGAGATAGGCCACTAAGGTTACCAATTACTACAGTGATTCCTGGGGAAACAATCGACAGTCTGATCCACGCACAAGGGCAGGGTATTTATCCCGAAATCAAATTGAAAGGCTTCCACTCATCATTGTGGGTATACGTTCAAATGACCAGCAAAAATGGCTTTGGAAAGTTGGAAAAGGTGTGAAATATATCTTTCCAAAGCTGCAAACAAACATAGTATCTTGTGATAGGGAGAGTTAAATCCACTTACTTCATTTTTTCCTGGGAATCCCTTCTCACACAAGGGTCAATCACGAGGTCGCATTGAGACTAGAAGAGTTACTCACCCTGCTTTGTTGGTCTTGGTTTAGGGATTGCGCGTATTATGTGGGTCATTTGAAGGTATACCCACAATGATGAGTGGAAGCCTTTCAAGTTGATTTCAGGCTAGATACCATGCCCTTGTGCATGGATCAGACAGTCAATTGTTTCCCCAGGCATCACTGTAGTAATTGGTAACCTTAGTTGCCTATCTCTCTAGGTTCTTTACACAAGGTGACTGTGGAGGGGCAAGTCTTCACGGTACATGGAATCGACGTTGGCCAAACTCACTCAGGCTCCTTGGAGGGTACACCCACGATTATGTGTGGGAGCTTGCACCAGGGTGTAAGTCCATTAAGTAGGTCATCAACGTAACTTTTCCACCCACTCTATCTCATCCCCTTCTTACTTTTTTCCCAGGACGTTGGATTTCATCACCAACTAGTGCGTTCATTGTGAGAAGGTTTTCTTTGCTTGCTTGCTTACTAGATTTTTAGCATGTGCTATTTTTTTTCCCTAGAGGACTGTAGATTGGATATTTATTTAATGGTGTCATTTCCTGGAATGACCAATGAAGGAACCACTGCTCCAGGGGAACCTTTTGTTTTTCCTTCTTATGGAAATATTGGTCCTCCTCACATTGCTACTTTGAGCCTTCCAAGTCTCACTATTGGATTACCAGTATGGTTGTTTTCCACTCAGGTAATCCCGAATGCAGTTAGTTCTTCAGTCACAAGAACTTCCCCCCAAGAGCATCAACCTCATGTTGATCTTCACCTTCTTCACCAGCAAGGTCTTCTTTTCCTTCTTCGCTTGTAAGGTTGCCTTCTGTGTCATATTCTTCGTCGAGTGAAAGTTCTGAAGCTAGTAACTCGGTGAATAAGAAGAAGAAGAAAGGAAGGATTAAGAAGAAGAAAGATAAGCGAGGGTCAAAACCTCCAACCACTGTCAAACATGTCGAAAAACAACCAGTTACTGTTAATCGTGCTGGGAGTGTTGATGATGTCAAGATCACCCAAAAAATTCGTAAGACCAAGTACCCTTCCAGGCTTTGTAAGGGTAGCCATCTTCTTAAGGATTTCCCTGGTCTATCCAAGGTTATAGAAGTATGGTCTACACACCCTGACCAACCCATGTCATCAGCCTCTGAACAACATGATGATGACCTCCCGTCAACTAGTCACGATACTGTTGGGAAGAAAAAAAGTAGAATCAAGTTCCCGTGTATGTTATGCTAAGGGAGTCATCTAACTCACCTTTTCCCTCGTATGGACAAAGCCTCGAAATTCCTGGAAGACATAACTGTTTCACAACCTCAACTTCCAGCTGCTTATCACAAGCTTTCTCTCAACCCACCTGTAGTTGATGAAATAAGCAATATGGTTCCCCTGTTAGTCAATATGATTGATCATGTAATCAATCTGGTCACGTCTTTAATTTCACCAGTTGACAAAGTGGTTGATCCGATACCATCCTTGGTCAATCTCGCTCTCCCCTCAGAGAGTGAAACTAAAGCGGTCAATCCGATCCCATCCTCATTCGATCCCACTCTCCCGTTAGAGAGTATCACCCAAGTGGTTGATCTGTTTCCACCTATCGACCCCATTCTCCCCTTGGAGAATGAAACCCAAGTGGTTGATTCGGTTCTGTCATCGGTCAATCCCACTCCTCCTTTGACGAGTGCTAAAGTGACTGATCCAGTCCCTTCCTCGGTCAGTCCCACCCTTCATCCAGAGAGTGCCAAAGTGGTTGATCTGATCCCATCATCAGCCAATCCCACTTTTCCTCTGAAGAGTAACTGCATGGTTGATTCGATCCCATCATCGGTCGATCCTACTCTCCCACTCGAGAGTAAACCCGATACTACCCATGTTTTTCTCATTGATACAGACTATATTCCATGTTGGGGGGTATTCCTCCTCCCATGAAACCCCCTCCAAGTAATGAGGCCATCCTTTTTAATTGGGGTGTGCTAACTGTACCTCGTCTTCCCTCTCACATTCCTTTCCAGAATACAATGCAAGTTTATGGTCGGGACGTTCCTCAGACGTTGATAGATGAAGGTGTGTCCATTAGCATTTTTTCCTCTTTTGCTTAGAAAGATTTGGGTTGTCTTCAGATTGCCCTGGTTACGCAGAATTTGTTATCTTTTAACAGAACAACCAGTCAACCTTTACGGACCCTTCCTTAGTTTCCTGTAACTTTGGGAGAGAAAACTGTGTTTATTGATGTCATGGTCGTCCAAGACCCCTTGGATTTCGCTTTACTCCTTGGGCGAGATTATGTCTATGCCATGAAATCTATTGTGTCTACTCTTTTTCGTGTGATATATTTCCCTCACGATGGACTAGATGTGACTATTGATCAACTTTCATTTACTGGCCCCGACTGGATTGCCTCCCTAAATGGTTCTTATATGCAGACGGTATCACCCCCGCCATAGGCCAATTATGTTGCGTTTTCGCCCATAGCTTCAACTTCTAAAGACTTAGATCTAGTAGTTGACATGGTGATCTCTTCAATTGGGTTGTTAGAGCCTGATCTCTTTACCTTTGTCGCGACACTCGACATGGTGTCCATCCAGAGTGTGTTTCTTCCTTCTAGTGAAGACCTCTTGGTAGCGATGACAGATTTTTGTCTCTTGACCTGGTGTCATTCCGAAGCATTGTCCTATTGGAATCCATGATCAACAAGAGAGACTTCCAATGATATTTTTTGCATCTTTGAGGCAACCTCATTAAAAAATGAAACAGAGGTCTATGAGCATGATTTTCTGATTTCAAGCTTGTTAAAAAATGAAACCAGACTTGAGCATAGTTTTGTAATTTCAAGCTCGTTAAAAAATGAAACCACTTACGAGGATAGTTTTTTCGTCTCTGTGGCAACCTCATTAAAAAATGAAACAGAGGTTACAAGCATAGTTATTGTTTCTGTGTCAATCTCGTTAAAAAATGAAATAGTGTTCCCCCTCTCTATTTGAGTCAAGTCCTTTGTCTAGTATTTGAAGCTTCATTTCATTCTCCTTTGTCGTTGGATGAAACGAAGCTTGGGGGCATTTGCCTCAGCCTCTGGACTTCATGCTGAATTTGAGCCGCTACCTTCTTAATCTGGGGGCTAAGTACCAACCATGCAAATTCGTGGATAATGCGTTGGGAAGTTCAAGCATAGTTTTTACTTTGGTTCAAGCTTGTGTAAAAATGAAACCACCTACCTCAAGCATAGTTTTCTGTTGGTTCAAGCTTGTGTAAAGATGAAACAAGGTCCAAGCATAGTTTTGTTTAGTTTTAAGCTTGTGAAAAAATAAAATCTATCCCAAGCATAGTTTTGTTTTGTTTTAAAGCTTGCGTAAAAATGAAAACAATCCTGAGCTTAGTCTTTGTTCTTTCTCATGCTCGTAAATACATGAGAATAAGTTACCGACCTTAGTATTTGTTCTTTCTCGTGCTCATAAATCAATGAGAATGTAACCGAGTATACTTTTATCACTTTTTTGGACTCGTAAAGTTTATACGAAAAAGGAACCCCCTGGACTTCCCTTTAAGCTCTTTTTAGACTCTCTAAACATGAAAATATTGCCGAGCGATCTTGTTATTTTAACGCTCGTTAATGTATTTGAAGAAAACATCTATCGAGTGATAGTTTATCTCTTTTTTGGTCTCATCAGACTACTTTATGAAAAAGGAACTGAGAGAGTTCTCTTTAAGTGTTTTTTAGACTCTATAAACATGAAAAAAACCCTGAGTTTTCTTTCTTTGGACTCATAAACCAAACATTGAAAGGCCCATATGGGACCGAACCACTCCTTCCTAGGGTTTGTTAAACATACTTCGAGGGACTCATCTGAAGGATGAGATTATATTACAAGCATATGTTATCCTCCTCAAGCTTGTGTAAAAATAAAGAGGTACTTGCCAGAAATGGTGGGGGGAAAATTGGGAAAGAAATATGTCTAAACCTATGTTCCATGGAAGAGTCCCTTTTGAACATGACACCCTTTCACTCACCTTGTGTCTAGGTTGGAAAATCCACTTGTCTCTTGATAATACTCCTTTATAAGATAACAAATCGTTATGTGATCCCTGTTGTCGAGTCAGTGTTCCCAAGACAGGTGTTGTGTCGTCAGTATGTTCAAAAAGATGTCCAACCCGAAAATCCTTCTATTGTGTCGGCCATTTCTGTAGTCCTTAAAGCCTTCTATTGCGTCGGACATCCCTGAGTCAGTCCTGAATCACTTGTTACTCTGATCTACATCAAATCTTGCTACTTGTTTCGTGTCATTGATGGGGGATACATTAAGGCCCTCCTATGACAAGTCCTTTCCCGTCGACTTCAACTCATTATCGAGGAATTAGACTTAGAAACCAATTGGTACCTTGGAACTTGCATGCCTCAATGGCAGGTTTCCTCGCTTTTGATAGTGGGTTTTCATTATTGACCTCTGATCGAGAGATTTCGTCGAGTGTTCAACCTCATCTCATTCATTCACATTCGTTATATTGTACTAGTGTACCTTAGGATTCATTGACATTAATGGTAATTTCCCTCGCACTTGTTAACGGTATACACTAATGACTGGTAATCAAGTGGTTTCTACCATGTTCGACTTCGACACATGTATTCGTATGGTTAGATTCGTACTATAGAGTGGTGGAGATGAAGACCCTGGATCTTTTCTAACAGATTCTGGTTGTGTTGGAGTATTTTCAGTTTGTACTATTGCATAGATCCACATTGTATGCCTCGTGGCTATGTTCAAATTTGAGTCTTTAACACATAGATCCACAGTGTATTTTTGGTGGCTATGTTCAAATTTGAGTCATAATGGCATGGATCCACAGTGTATGTTTGGTGGCCATGACTTGTCTTACTTGACATGGATCTTCGCATGTCATAATTTACGCTTTGAGTCATTTGTATTTTGAGCATGGGGATGCCTACGTCAGTGATGATATATTATTGTACTGTATTTCCTTGTTTGTTGGCAGGTTTCTGACCGACTGTTCCTTGTTCCCTACACACACTCGACAAAGTATTTCAGCTATCACTTTGTTCTAACTTCATAATTTGGGGGGCTCTCTGTTACACATTATTTTCGTCATCCCTATGATTGTTAATGATGTAAACCTATATGTTTCCTTCAGAGGGGTCAGTGGCTTGAATTCTTGAAGAAACAAGAGAGAATAACTTTTCCTGAGAAAAGAAGTTGCATTCTCCTTTGTAAAAACCCTATTAAAGAGGATGTTCACAGGTTTCTATATAGACAGGGTGCAAGAATGCCTAATTCTTACAGGCTGCACCATAGCTAGGTTGCAATAGGTTCACAGGTTTCTCTATAAGCAGGGTGCGAGAATGCTTACACGTGGGAAAAACGAGCGTTTTCGCGAATATTCTAGAAGGAGAAACTTCCATGGTGAGGTGGCATCTGAATGGTTTGGATCTTACTCGCTTTCATGATTTAGTGGGATCATCCTAACCTCCTCACCTTATCCTCTTCAACTTATAAAAGGAGAGGAGCTCTCATGGAGAAATTTAGTTGTTTTTGGCTTCGGATTGTTAGCTTGGTTAGAGTGGCTTTGAGATTTGCTTTGTCAAGATAGTTTGTGAGTAGCTATCAGATCCATGGTCTCAAAATCCTTGGAGCAAGAAGTGTGTGGGGAATGAAGGATAGTTGGAAGGGACCTTACGACATCAAGGCCATGGTTGTAATCTCTCTTTCACATTTAATATGATACAATAATATGATTCTTTCCTATAAAGCTTGTTGTGTTTTATTATATGATTCCTTGATCACATACATAGGTTTGTATTGAGTTTATGCTATTTCTATCACTTTGGTTGGTTGTGTTCTTTTGCAGGTTCATCATTGTATGAGTGTTGGAATGGAGCTAGGATGGCGATGGCGAGAGGAAGCAACATTTAAATGGTATGTCACCCATCCCTCTTTAGTTAGTAAATTCAATATTTAAAACTTAAGGAAAGCATCATGTTCTGGTGTGTTGTGTTCTAGATCTGGGTGGTTCTAGGGAGATCAGTTAGTGTCCGCACCTACCGATTTATCCGATAACAAAATGTGCCCATCATAACTGCGGGGATCTCTTATTGATCATGGATTACAAGAGTAAAATGCTCTGGAAGGACATCATGTCAAGGGACAAAAATCAGTCATGGCTACCAAGAGGTCTTCACTGGAAGGAAGAAACACACTCTGGAAGGACACCATGTCGAGGGTCACGACAAGATTAAATAGCTCAGTCTCTAAAAACCCTATCAAAGAGATCACCATGTCAACTACTGGATCTAAGCCATCATAAGTTGAAGCCATGGGTGACAACGCCACATAATTTACTTGTGGTAGGGGTAATAACGTCGGCATATAAGAACCATTTAGGGAGGTAATCCAGTCAGGATCAATGAATGAAAGTTGATCAAAAGTCACAATCCTTCCATCATGAAGGAAATATATCACACGAAAAAGAGTGGACACAATATATTTCATGGCATAGACATAAGCCCACCCAAGAAGTAAAGCGAAATCCAAGGGATCTTGGACTACCATGACATCAATGAAGACAGTTTTCCCTCCCAAAGTTACAGGAAACCAAGGAAGGGTCCCTAAAGGTTGACTAGTTCTTCTGTTAAAAGATAACAGATTTTGTGTAACTGTTGAAATAGAAGGATAACCCAAATCTTGCCAAGCAATAGAGGACAAAATACTAACAGATGAACCTTCTTCTATAAGTGTTTGAGGAACATCCCGACCACAAACCTGTACTGTAATCTGGAAAGGAATGTGAGAGGGAAGACGAGGTCCATTTAGCATACCCAAATTAAAAAGGATGACTTCATTACTCAGAGGAGGTTCCACAGGAGAAGGAGGAATTCCCCCTTGCATGGTAGATTATGTGTCAACAAGAAAAATGTGAGTAGTATCGGGTTTACTCTCTAGCAGGAGAGTAGGATCAACCGATGATGAGATCAGATCGACCACTTGGGTTGCATTCTCCAAGGGGAGAATGGGGTCGATAGGTGGAAACGGATTGACAACTTGGGTGACACTCTCTAACGGGAGAGTGGGATCGACCGAGGATGGGATCGGATCGACCTCTTTAGTTTCACTCTCTGAGGAGAGAGAGAGATTGACCGAGGATGGTATCGAATCAACCACTTTGTCAACTTGTTAAACTAAGGACGTGACCAAATTGATGACATGATCAATCGGATTGATCGATGAAGGGACCAGAGTGATCATTCCATCAACTATAGGGGGGTTCAGAGAAAGATTACGGTAAGCAGCTGGAAGTTGAGGCTATGAAATGGTCATGTCTTCCAGTAATTTTGAGGCTTCATCCATACAAGAACAAAGGTGATTGAGATGACTCCCTTTGCATAACATACACAAGAACTTGACTCTACTTTTCTTCTTCCCAACTGTATCATGAGTGGTTGACAGGGGGTCGTCAGCATGTTTTTCAGAGGCTAACGACATGGGTTAGCAAGGGTGTGTAGACCATGGTTCTATAACCTTGGATAGACCAAGGAAATCCTTAATAAGATGGATACCCTTACAAAGCCTGCAAGGGTACTTGGGCTTACGGGTTGTTTGGGTGATATTGACCTCATCAACACTCCCAACATGATTAACAGTAACTGGTTGTTTTCCAACATGTTTAACAGTGGTTGGAAGCTTTGACCCTTGTTTATCTTTCTTTTTCTTAATCTTCCTTTTCTTCTTCTTCTTATTCACCGGGTTACTAGCTTCAGAACTTTCACTCGACGAAGAATATGAAACAGAAGGTGACCTTGCAAGCAAAGAAGGTGAAGAATACCTTACTGGTGAAGAAGGTGAAGGATCAACATGAGGTTGATTCTCATGGGGGGAAGTTCTTGTGACTGAAGCACTAACTACATTCGGGATTACCTAAGTGGAAAACAACCATACCGGTAATCCAATTGTGAGACCTGGAAGGCACAAAGTGGCAATATGAGGAGGACCAATGTTTCCATAAGAAGGAAAAATAAAAGGTTCCCCTGGAGCAGGGTTCCTTCATTGGTCATTCCAGGAACTGATGCCATTAAATAAATATCCAATCTAGAGTCCTCTAAGGAAAACAAACAACATACGCTAAAAATCTAGTAAGCAAGCAAGCAAACAAAACCTTCTCACAATGAATGCACTAGTTGGTGATGAAATCCAATGTCGCGGGAACAATGTAAGAAGGGGATGAGATAGAGCGGGTGGAAAAGTTACGCTGAAAACTTTCTTAACGGACTTACACTCTGGTGCAAGATCCCACAGATAATCGTGGGTATACCCTCCAAGGAGCCCAAGTGAGTTTTTCGAATGTTGATTCCAGGTACCGTGAATACTTTCCCCTCCACAGTCACCTCGTGTAAAGAACCTAGAGAGATAGGCCACTAAGGTTACCAATTACTACAATGATGCTTGGGGAAACAATCAATAGTTTGATCCACGCGTAAGGGCAGGGTATTGGGACGTTTATGCTATTACTATCACTTTGGTTGGTTGCGTTCTTTTGCAGGTTCATCATTGTATGAGAGTTGGAACGAATCTAGGATGGCGATAGCGAGAGGAAGTGACGTTTAAACTGTATGTCACCTATCCCTCTTTAGTTAGTAAATTCAATATTTAAAACTTAAGGAAAGCGTCATGTTCTGGAGTGTTTTGTTCTATATCTAGGTGGATCTAGGGAGATCATTTAGTGTCTGCACCTACCGATTTATCCAATAACAAAATTGGCGACCATACTGGGGAATAGATTGTTTCCTAGTTAGTCTAGTTTCCCTTCCTTTGATTGCTTGCTTTCTGGTTTTTGAGTCTGTGGGACATCCATCTAGACTCTCTAGATCTAGAAGTTCACTTAGATTCCCTGTCCTTTTTCAATATTTTCTTTGATTACATAAATTCTCTCACTGTACCTCTCTACAGCCTATGAAAACCATTGACTTTTGCACCTTGTTGTTAGATCCAGTGCGAACTTATCGCACCCTACCAGTGTCTAGCCTATGAGAATACCTGATTCTCGCACTGTACTCTACTGCTAGGCTGCAAACTTGTTTGTAAACTTTTTTGGATTGGGTCTTGTCATCTTTTGATAACCCAGTTTTGCTTTGATTAGATGGATTGAGATTTTGGAGCCTATATTGATCTGTTTACAGTCTGCTTGACATTCTTTGAGTTACTTTTAGCCACATTGGCTTTGTTTGGTTTTGAAGGATTAGTCTCTTGATTTGAGTATCTTTCAATTACAAAGCATGTGTTTTATTTAGAATTTTTTAGGGAAAGATCAAATTTCTTCTAAATAGTTCGCTTTAAAAGAAAACTTTTAGTTTGGGTTTCTTTGTTTTAAGAAAGTTCATTATTGCTTTTCGTGAAATTTTTGAAACAAAAGGATTTAATTTCTTGATTTATATTAGATTGGGGGCATCCTTGCATTTGAAGTAGCGAAATTGCATGATTCTTGGCATTTTTTAGTCTTAAATTCTGAAAATGTTTCCCCCTCATAGTCAGTGGGGCCATGAATCGTGTATTTGTATATAGTCTTTTTGAATTATTTCTTGAATATATTGATATCGATGAGTTTTAAAATTTTGGGACATCGTGCATATGGGAATGATAAATGTTTTCTCCTTCTCGTAGCATAGCTTTCATCGAAATGAAAAGATTGCATCTTCATCTCTTTGCATAACTTTCGAGTTGGTCAAAAGACCATATTGTCCACGCCATTTTCCTTTTGAGTAACAACAGCCATAAAATAAAGTGCTTATAAAAACTGATTAGAAATTTTTTATGCTTTCTGGTAGCAAACCTACATTAGATTAGTTATAGGGATTTGGAATAGTTGTGAAAGATAACTTTCCAAAGTTGCAAACAAACATAGAATCTTGACTTAGGGAACCGTTAAATCCACTTATTACATTTTGTCTTGGGAAGCCCTTCTAACACAAGGGTCAATCACGAGGTCGCATTGAGACTGGTAGAGTTACTCACCCTGCTTTGTTGGTCTTGGTGTAGAGGTTGCGCATATTATGGGGGTCGCTTGAGATGTATACCCAAAATGATGAGTGGAAGCCTTTCAAGTTGATTTCGGGCTAGATGCCCTACCCGAAATCAACTTGAAAGGCTTCAAGTTGATTTTGGGCTAGATACCCTGCCCTTGCGCATGGATCGGACTGTCAACTGTTTCCCCAAGAAGCACTGTAGTAATTGGTAACCTTAGTGGCCTATCTCTCTAGGTTCTTTACATGAGGTGAATGTGGAGGGGGAAGTCTTCACGGTATCTGGAATCGACGTTGGCCAAACTCACTCGGGCTCCTTGGAGGGTATACCCATGATTATGTGTGGGAGCTTGCACCAGGGTGTAAGTCCATTAAGCATGTCATCAACATAACTTTTCCACCCGCTCTATCTCATCCCCTTCTTACGTTGTTTCCGCGACGTTGGATTTCATCACCAACTAGTGTGTTCATTGTGAAAAGGTTTTGTTTTCTTTCTTGCTTACTAGATTTTTAACGTTTGTTGTTTGTTTTCCTTAGAGGACTCTAGATCGGATATTTATTTAATGGAGTCAGTTCCCAGAATGACCAATGAAGGAACCCCTGCTCCAGGGGAACCTTTTATTTTTCCTTCTTATGGAAACATTGGTCCTCCTCATATTGCTACTTTGAGCCTTCCAAGTCTCACAATTGGATTACCGGTATGGTTGTTTTCCAATTAGGTAATCTCGAATGCAGTTAGTGCTTCAGTCACAAGCACTTCCCCCCGCGAGCATCAACCTCATGTTGATCCTTCACCTTCTTCACTAGTAAGGTCTTCTTGGCCTTCTTCACTTGCAAGGTCACCTTCTGTTTCATCTTCTTCGTCGAGTGAAAGTTCTGAAGCTAGTAACTCGGTGAATAAGAAGAAGAAGAAAAGGAATATTAAGAAGAAGAAAGATAAACAAGGGTCAAATCTTCCAACCACTGTTAAACATGTTGGAAGACAACCAGTTACTATTAATCGTGCTCGGAGTGTTGATGAGGTCAAGATCACCCGAACAACTCGTAAGCCCAAGTACCCTTGCAGGCTTTGTAAGGGTAGCCATATTCTTAAGGATTTCCCTAGTTTATCCAAGGTTATAGAAGCATGGTATACACACCCTCTCCAACCCATGTTGTTAGCCTCTGAACAACATGTTGATGACCCCCCATCAACCACTCATGATACGGTTGGGAAGAAGAAAAGTAGATTCAAGGTCCCGTGTATGTTATGCAAACGGAGTCATCTCACTCACCTTTGTTCTCGTATGGACGAAGCCTCAAAATTATTGGAAGACATGACAGTTTCACAGCCTCAACTTCCATCTACTTACGTAAGATTTCTTTGAATGCCCCTATAGTTGATGGAATGATCACTCTGGTCCCTTCATCGGTCAATCTGGTTGATCATGTTGTCAATATGGTCACATCCTTAGTTGAACCAGTTGACAAAGTGGTTGATCCGATACCATCCTCGGTCAATACCACTCTCCCCTCAGAGAGTGAAACTAAAGAGGGTGATCCGATCCCATCCTCGGTCGATCCCACTCTCCCTTTAGAGAGTGTCACCCAAGTGGTTGATCTGTTTCCACCTGTCGACCCCATTCGCCCCTTGGAGAATGCAACCCAAGTGACCGATCTAATCTCATCATCGGTTGCTCCTACTCTCCCACTAGAGAGTAAACCCGATACTGCTCATGTTTTTCTCATTGACACAAAATCTACCATGTCAGGGGGCATTCCTCCTTCTCCCATGGAACCTCCTCTGAGTAATGAAGTCATCCTTTTTAATTAGGGTATGCTAACTGGACCTCGTCTTCCCTCTCACATTTCTTTCGAGATTACAGTACAGGTTTGTGTTCGGGACATTCGTCAAACACTGATAGATGAAGGTTCGTCTGTTAGTATTTTTTCCTCTATTTCTTGGCAAGCTTTGGGTTATCCTTCGCTCGCGCCGGTTACACAAAATCTGTTATCTTTTAATAGAAGAACTAGTCAACCTTTAGGGACCCTTCCTCAGTTTCCTGTAACTTTGGGAGGGAAAACCGTCTTCGTTGATGTCATGGTAGTCCAAGATCCCTTGGATTTCACTTTACTTCTTGGGCGGGATTATGTCTATGCCATGAAAGCTATTGTGTCCACTCTTTTTCGTGTGATATCTTTCCCTCACAATGGAAGGATTGTGACTTTTGATCAACTTTCATTCATCGATCATGACTAGATTACCTCCCTAAATGGTTCTTATATGTTGACATTATCACCCATATTGTTACACATTATTTTTTTCATCCCTATGACCATTAATGATGTAAACCTATTTGTTGCCTTCAGAGGGGTCAGTGGCCTGAGTTTCTGAGGAAGGAAGGGAGAAGAACTTTTCCTGAGAAAAGAAGTTGCATTTTCCTTTGTAAAAACCCTATAAAAAAGGAAGTTCATGGGATGCATTATAGCTATGGTGCACGAATGCCTGATTCTCACAGGTTGCATCATAGATAAGTCACGAGGATTTCACAGTCTTCTCTATAGGCAGGGTGCGAGAATGCTTACACATGGAAAAAAATGAGCGTTTTCTCGAATCTTCTAGAAGGAGAAACTTCCATGGTGAGGTGGAATCCGAATGGTTTGGATCTTACTCGCTTTCATGATTTAGTGGGATCATCCTAACCTCCTCACCTTATCCTCTTCAGCTTATAAAAGGAGAGGATCTCTCATGGAGAATGGCTAAGTTGGATTTGGCTTGGAATTATTAGCTTAGGTGGAGTGTCTTTGAGTTTTGTCTTTGTCAAGATAGATTGTGAATATTATCAGATCTGTGCTCTCAGAATTCTTGGAATGGAAGTGTGTGGGGAATGAAGGATAGTTGGAAGGGATCTTACGACATCAAGTCCATGGTTGCAATCTCTCTTTCACATTTAATATGATACAGTAATATGATTCTTTCCTATAAATCTTGTTGTGTTTTATTGTATGATTCCTTGATCACATACATAGGTTTATATTGAGTTTATGCTATTACTATCACCTTGGTTGGTTGCGTTCTTTTGAAGGTTCATCATTGTATGAGCGTTGGAACAAAGCTAGGATGGAGATATCGAGAGGAAGCAGTGTTTAAACAGTATGTCACCTATCCCTCTTTAGTTAGTAAATCCAATATTTAAAACTTAAGGAAAGTGTCATGTTCTGGAGTGTTTTGTTCTAGATCTAGGTGGATCTAGGGAGATCAGTTAGTGTCTGCACCTACCGATTTATCGAATAACACCTACCACAGGTAAATTATGTGGCGTTGTTTCCCATGGCTTCAACTTCTGATGACTTAGATCCAGTAGTTGGCATGGTGATCTCTTCGATAGGGTTGCTAGAGCCTGATCTCTTTACTCTTTTCACGACCCTCGACATGGTGTCCTTCCCGAGTGTGTTTCTTCCTTCCAGTGAAGACCTCTTGGAATCCATGACTGAGTTTTTTCCCTTGACATGGTGTCCTTCCAGAGCATTGTCATCTTGGAATCCATGATCAAGAAGAGAGCCCCCTAATTATGCTAGGGACATTTTTTTATCGGATAAATTGGTAGGTGTGGACACTAACTGATCTCCCTAGATCCACCTAGATCTAGAAAAAAACACACCAGAACATGACACTTTCCTTAAGTTTTAAATATTGAATTTACTAACTAAAGAGGGATGGGTGACATGCCATTTAAATTATGCTTCCTCTCGCTATTGCCATCCTAGCTCCATTCCAACACTCATACAATGATGAACCTGCAAAAGAACACAACCAACCAAAGTGATAGTAATAGCATAAACTCAATATAAACCTATTTATGTGATCAAGGAATCATACAATAAAACACAACAAGATTTATAGGAAAGAATCATATTATTGTATCATATTAAATGTGAAAGAGAGATTACAACCATGGCCTTGATGTCATAAGGTCCCTTCCAACTATTCTTCATTCCCCACACACTTATTGCTCCAAGGATTTTGAGACCATGGATCTGATAGCTACTCACAATCTATCTTGACAAAGCAAATCTCAAAGCCACTCTAACCAAGCTAACAATCTGAAGCCAAAAACAACTAACTTTCTCCATGATAATTCCTCTCCTTTTATAAGTTGAAGAGGATAAGGTGAGGAGGTTAGGATGATCCCACTAAATCATGAAAGCAGGTAAGATCCAAACCATTCAGATTCCACCTCACCATGGAAGTTTCTCCTTCTAGAATATTCGAGAAAATGCTTGTTTTTACCACGTGTAAGCATTCTCACACCCTGCTTATAGAGAAACCTGCAAACCTCTCGCAACCCAACTATGGTGCAGCCTGCAAGAATCAAGCATTCTCGCACCCTGCCTATATAGCAACCTGTGAACATCCTCTTTAATAGGGTTTTTACAAAGGAGAATGCAACTTCTTTTCTCAAGAAAAGTTCTTCTCTCTTCTTTCTTCAAGAACTCAGGCCACTGACCCCTCTGAACGCAACATATAGGTTTACATCATTAACGGTCATAGGGATGACGAAAATAATGTGTAACAGAGGTTGTTGTATGTATTTCCTTTTCTGAACCCTGCCTATTGCAGATACCGATCCAGTCTGGAGTACGATGCTCTAGAAGCCTATTTTAGACCATACAGGGCCTTCTTTAATTTACATACATAGTATGTGTTCTATGAAAACTAAAATCCTTCTGGTTGTTCAATGTAGAATTCTTCTTCAAGTTCCCCATTCAGAAAAGTTGATTTTACGTCCATCTGATATACTTTAACATTTTTGGAGCATGCATAAGCTAAAAGTAAACAGATTGCTTCCATTCTGGCAACTTGGGAAAATGTCTCTTCAAAATTGATTCCTTCAATCTTTGCATATCCTTTACATACCAATCTATATTTGTTCCTTGTAACTTGTCCATATTCATTCAATTTATTCCTAAAAACTCATTTTTTGTTGATCACATTCTTATTCTTTAGTCTTGGAACCAATTCCCAAGTGTCATTTTTCTCTATTTGATCCAATTCTTCATCCATGGAATTATTCCAAAATTCATCCTTGTTGGCTTCTTCAAAATAGTTTGGTTCAATTGTATATAAGAGTGCTAGGTGTGTTTGTTCTGGTGAATGGATTTTTCTTCTAGTCTCAACTCCTGCATCTTTGTTTCCAATAATCTAATCTGAAGGATGATTCTTTTGTACTCGTTTGCTAGGTGTCTTTGGAGATACTTGGTGAACTTGCTCTTCTTCTTATGTCAGATTCTCTTCATCTTCATCTTCATCTTCTACTTATTTTCCATCTTCTACTTCTTCTTCGGAAGGATGTTCCATTGATTCATTTTCTTCTACCTGTTTCATTAATTGTTGCGTTGATTCTTTCCACAATTTTGTTCAATCTCAGATTGTAACACTTGTATGCTTTCCTTGTACTTGAGTAACCAACAAGTACTCCTTTGTCCACATGAGAGTTAAACTTTCCCATTCTGCCATCTTCTCTTTTGATGTAGCATTTTCTTCCAAAAACTCTGAAGTGCTTCACATTTGTTGGTCTTCCTTTCCATAGCTCGTAGGGAGTTTTGTCAGTGTTGTTTCTGAGCATTACTCTGTTTTGAATGTGAAATGTTGTATGCACTGCCTATTTCCAAAAAATATCTGTCAATTTGTAATCCATTAGCATTGTTTGAGCCATTTCCTGTGTAATTGTCATCCATTATGATAATGTTCCTTTGTCTATGAACCATTCTCTGAACCAATCTATGAATCCATGCTCTCGTCCACTACAATATATCTATCCAAACCTGCTAAGTGTTCTTATGAATCCATATTTTTCCATACTATCCAAGACTCTACTTGCGCCATTGTCCATAATGCTAACCCAATTATCATTATACTATCAAACTGTACTTCTACTAACTGATTTCTCTGAATCTGTCTTCTCAAACTCTGCAAGCTTCTCGAAGGATGGTTCTTTGGTTTGTCACAGCTATCGCATAGACTCCCCTTATCTAATATTCATATTACTCGGGAGTCTCTAAGCCGGATGGCTCAGAACAATTCTTGCTCTGATGTGTATTCATCATCCTCTTCATTAGTATATTGATCATCCTCATGGGTAGATTCATTATCTCTCTGAGATCTGAATTCTTTCTTTTTGTTTGTGGATTCATCTTTCACTGCAATGCCTGAAAGTACAATCTCTTGAACATTTTACTTATTTACTTTCCCTTCCTTTATTTCAGTTATTTTCCAAACCTTTCTGTATCTGACATCTTTTTTTTTCTCTGTAGAATTTTCTTCATCTCGTTTTATTGCCAATCTTGCGATCTCTGGTACATGGTCTTTGGTTACTTGTTCTTCTTGTTTTCTTATCCATACTTTCTTTTATCTGATATCAGTATTATCTTTCATGGAATTATCCATCATGCTTCTACAATCACTAGCTATGTGTCCATAGTTATGACATTTGTAACACTCAATGTTACGTGTGGCCACATAGGCACTTCTTTCTTGAACATTTATTTTATGATCCCTGAAATCTCCAACCTTATGTCCAAAGTTAGTACAATAAAAACAATGACCATAAAATAAATTTGCATACCTGGGAGTGAATGATATTCTTTGTGGCGTAGTCCTTCGGAAATTTTGTCTTGACTGATCATGATCATGATTGAAGCTTCTTTGTGTCTTTAACATGGATGGTCCCCTTGAAGATGTATCTTTAATAGTTTTCTTAGATTCTGGTTAACCATGATTCCTTCCTTTGAGTACTTCTGCATAACTCTTTCTATTTTCTTCATTCTTCTTTTCTAGCAACCTAGAGTGCTTCTCTTCATTCTCTATAACTGATGTGGATGTTTATGTATCTTCAAAATTCATGTTGAGCTTGGCGATTTTACTTCTCAATGTGACAACTTCTTTAAGCTTCTCAACCTCTTCTTCTTTCTTCATTATCTGAGACTTCATAACTTCTTTTGTTCCTTTCGCTTCTTCAAGATGAATTTTTAATGTGATTATTTCTTCTTCAAGTCCTTTCTCTTCTTTACCAAACTTTGCCTCAAGCTGGTTTAGATCGTTAGTTCTTTCCTTAAGATGATATGTCAATATCTTCTCTCTCATTTCTTCTTCTTCCTTCTGTGCTTCTATGTTGGTTTCCAAACACTGCTTTTGATATTCAAGATTTTCTTTGATCTTTCTAGATTCTTCTAGCTAAGTTCTTAATTTCGCGATGACCTGATGGGTTTCTTCAAAAATGTGAACACTTTCCTTTTGTTTCTTCAATTATTTCTTGAGTGAATTGTTTTCTCCTCTTAATTCATATAAGGCACTAATCAATTCTTCTTCATAATTGTCTTCCTTTTCAATTATTTTTCCTGTCTCATTTTCTTCATGGCATTCTATTTCAAGATGTCCACGTTTTTCACAATTAACACAAAACAACATACCTCTGGTGATTATGTACTCTTCATCTTCTGAATCTTCTTGACATGGTGAACATATTCTTCTTGATTTGTATATGCATCTTCTTTGACATTTTCTGGATCTATGATGGGTGAAGAATATATGTCATGTAACTTATCCCAAAGTTATTTTGTTGATGAAAATTTACCAACCTTTTCTCTTACCGGATTAGGTAATCCTTCCCAGATGAAATCCATTGATATTTTTCTATTCTTCCTCAATTCCTTCTTGGCTGCAGTCTTTTCCCTTTTTGAACTATCATATCCTGTAACAACTGATAGCCAAATATAATTTCCCTGTGCATGTAAAAATACTTTTGTGCTTATGCTCCACATCTCATACTTAAAACTATTCTGACCATTAAACAATGGTACTCCATTCTCATAATAATCCATGATCTCCTTCCAGTGATTAAACTGCTTCCTTAAGGAACTGGCTCCGATACCAATTGTTGGATTACTGAGAGGGGGGGGTGAATAAGTAATAGAGAAATTTAATCCTTTTTAACCATATAATCCAAGTGTTATATCAATGGAGAATTATCATTCAATAACTGCAGAGCAAATAAGCAATGAACAAATGAATAAACACACCCATACACAATACACCAGTGTTTTACGTGGAAACCCAAATCGGGAGAGAACCACAAAATTATTTTTCTTATATGTCTTGAAGAATTATATTCATTGGAAGCACCAACTTCCTTTGTTTTCTAGCTGCAACTGTAAGGAGGCTCCAACCCCCTATTTTCTCAAGATACAACCTGAGGGAAGCTCCAACTCCCCAATTCTCTGGCTAGAACCAGAAGGAGGCTACAACCCGCTATGTTCTCCGACTACAACCGGAAGGTGGATACAACCACCTGTCCTTGCCACATCCAACCGCCCTGAAGTAGAAGTAAAATGATGGAACCACTGTCACACTATCACTGTGAGATATACCGCTGTAAAATTGTACCAATAAATCTGAACCATGCATCAACCTGTACCTCAACCTGTAATCAATTTGTGCCATAAACAAGTGCATCAACCATGCATCAACCTGTAATCAACCCGTACAATAAACAAGTGCACAACCATGTATCAAGTATGTACCAATCATGTGTCAACTACTCATCAACTATGACTCATCAATAAGTACCAACATCATCAACTATACACCTCATGTATGTGCCAACTCATCAACTACTTGTCTCAACCATGTACTCAACATGTACCTCAACCAAAATCCCTCATCAATTTCATCATCCAAATATTATTTTTAGCTTTGTAATAGACCTGGTGTATATGATCATATTCATGCAAACCTTCCTTAACTTTAACAACAAGAGACTAGCATTTTCATCAAACTTTTCTTTAGTCTCACATGCCTAGTTTTGGATTAGTCAACAACCCTAACTTGAAGTAATCATAACTTTGTACCTGTAATGTATAAATATCTGAAACTGATACATAATGTTCTTCAATTTGTTTTATGAAATTCCTCCAAGTTCCACTACTTGGAACCTCTCATAAAAGGAGTTATAGCAAAAATGGCATACCTTGTTGAATTCTGGCTTATTCTAGAGAGAGACCTTGTAGAGCGTGCCCCACACTGAATATTTGTTGAAATTATATAAAAATTTTACACAACATAATAATGACTGTACCCTAACCAACACATTTAGTTTCATTGAATTTGGATCTATTATGAAGAATTTATGATGTTTTTACCCGAAACACTTGTTTTTGACTAGTTTCAGGACTAGCCACAAACCCTATTTTCCATGGAGTGTAACTCCCAAAATAAAATGACCCACAAGATGAATTGTTTACCATAGCTACTTGGATATGTTTTCTCAATGGCATAGCAATTTCACAATCTGAATCATTATAAAAAAAACGTTATAGCGAAAATGGTGAGATGACCTGTAAATAACATACCTTACAAAGCACCATCAAAAGAATTTATCCTTCCTTGCATTTCGACCTTCTTTTCTTCACTTTCCTCAGAATTTAGGCTTAGATATCCTTTGGTTACCTCATACACCTATATTTATTCAATATTCTCAAGTGTAATTAAAATTAGAGAGTCTTGCCTCTTATTTATACTCTCCAAGTAGCTTCCTTAAAAACATCTTCTAGGTCACTTGGCCCACTTTCCTTATTTTAGGGTTAACCCACTTCTAATTTCTCCATTAAATTTATTATTGAAATAATTTATTTTGTATTAACTTTGAATTATAATACACGCATCACTTCACTTTATTATTTACCCTTTAAAATGTCTTAAACCACTTTGACTACTTTGACCTTTTGGGGCTTATAGATGACATATGAGGGTCCTCCAACTTCGTAAGGCCATAACTCTCAAACCGTGAGGATTTATGTGGCATTCCACATACCACCAGAAATGGAATGAAATGTACTATCCATATAGAATAGTATTACCTTCAAGTATATCAAAAATCATACCGGTATCCATCAAACAAACTTGGGTCCATTACCCAAACTTGGGTTCTCCAACTTCACATGGTCATAACTCTCTAACCGTGAGGAGTTATGTGACATTATACATACCACCGGAAATGGAATGACAAGAAATATCCATCTACGATAGTTTCCCTGAAAAATTCACTATCCTTTGTCTCATTATTTCACAATTAAGCATGGGTTCTCTTACTCCACAAAGCGTCTTCCCATGAGGGATTTCACCATAAGGGGACCACTTTGGAGTTCATCCATATTTACTTCTTATCAACCATGAAAAAATAATAATGATTCATATTTACATCAAACAATCTTGGGTCCATTACCCAAACCTTTGTGCTACGAGGCTTTCTTCAAGGGTTGACATCAATGACAACCAACCTTAATCAACAAAGGGTTGGTCAAAGACTTAACTGGATAGCCAAACTCAGGCGCAAATCACAGGTAAGCGAAGGTTGGGACCTCTATCACGTCGATTAGAAAAAAGGGAAATCATCCCATGGCGTGGTCTCCACAGAAGAAACCCGATGCAACCATCATACTAACACACATTCTAGAGGGAATGCAAACCATGCCAACACTTTTTGGGTGAGTGGAGAAGTTTAAATATTCGGGACATGATGTGGATGATGCTATAAATTCCTAGAATTTGCGCAGCAGGTATACATGGATAACACAGGCACAAGACCTTTGGAAACCCTATACTACAACCAAATCCATGGGCAGCAGGCTTGGCCAACATAGGCATCCTCAACTTGGTAGAAATCCGCCATTTTGGTAGGGGGAAGCAGGTTAACAACTCCGTTAAGAAGTTAATGGCGGTCCTCCTTGTAGGCTTCTTATGGCTGGAGGATCTCGTCTCAATCGACATCGAGTTGATTTCCTTCATCACAGGTATTTTGTCCATGGGAGAGAGTCCTAAGCAGTACCTGAGAAATAAAACAAAGAATAAATCTCTTGTTGAGGAGATGAAGAAAACATATGGCACAGAGAGAGGTTTGCATGGTATTATCATCAAAAGAATCAATGACGCATCCAAAAGAATGGCCACAAAGATTATGGCTTGCAAAATGCTAAGAAATGTTTGCAAGGAGGAAGTCCCTATAGGGTTTGTCGCAACTACATCACAGTGCGCCAATGGCACCATGCTTAGCTAGTCCCCTTATCTATTAAACATGTTCCTCGATGACTGCAAATATGCATAGGATTTGGGGAGAAATTTCCATGATTATTGGCTATTGATCCTAATAGAATTAGTTGGGTGGAGGGAGCCACCATACTCTTATTTTTGCGACAGGATAGGTTGTTACCACGCAACATGGTATACCTCAATGGGGAACACTTCGGAACTCAAAATAAGAAGTGGAAAAGAAGGTACCTTTGCACGGTACTTCATCGAAATCCAAGAAAGCATTGAAAACACATGGATGATCACTCTAGAGGTTTTCATGCAATACCAAGCTATTGAAAATTTCAGATCCACGCACCACACCATGTGGATACATGCACATAGGGATCCAACCAAGGAATGGTTGCAACTCCTATATTCCATCAGTAGAGAAGATGTAGAAATGGCGATGCGCGATTGGAAGGATGACTGGAAGATCCCATTCATGGACAAGGAAGTTCCCATAAGAATGAAGGTTGAAGCAAGGGGACTTAAGAAATATGCAGGAGACCACGTTGTGCCTAAAAATACAAAACCAAGTCAGAATCCAACAGAGAAGAATAAGGGGAGTGCGCCAAAGAAATTTTCACTGGCATGAAGAAAGGGTTGCCCTAGTACAAGGAGAACACGAAATGGGGGATACAACTACACAAGAAAATCCCTCGATAACGACCCCATAGGAAACAAGGCCACCCAAGCATCCAATCATACACACAAGGGGGTCATGCAAGAAGGCCAAGGTGCACAAACAGCTTCCAGAATACATGATTACCGAGGATGATGCCGACCTCGTGGAAGAAAAAGTATAGGAGCATGCAGCTAAGGAGTTTTAAGATTCCCAACACCAAAGAGGTTGAATTCAGTATGTGCTAGTGGACATAAGGTATGTCCTAGAGAATATGTGAGAAACGAACAGACCTTAAAGGGGAACATAGTCCTTCCCCACAGCAACAGAAGTAGAGGAAAGGGTCGCACCGAGAAAGAAAAATACCATCCAAACTATAGCGCAAGCGAGCCCAAACTATTGTAATATATGATACCATTTTTGTAAGCTAGTGAGTTGTAGGAGATTCGAGTAGCTACATATTGAGGGTTAGATCATAGGTTGAGGATCCTGATGTGATCTAGTCAGCCTCACAGAGGTTGTGGAACCTCTTTCATGAGTGTATGATCAGAATTGTAGTGAGCGTGATGCCATATATTACATAAATTTTAATAAAAGAGCCTAACAAGCCAGATCTTTTTGGATGTATCCCAGGAGGGGGTGAACCATGGTAACACCTGTTTTATGTGTTGTGTTTATTAAATAATTACCTTCTTCCATTAGTTATATGATGAGTGGATGAATGAATGATTCAATTAGATCTGTTAGAATGCATGCACATGATTATCAAATGAATGAATCTTAAGAATAATACAAGGAAAACCAGATTAAGGCCTAAGAATATGATTTGCAATCCCATATCCCCCACTCTTTCCCAGACTGCAAGCATATGAGCATTGTAGTCACCCATAGAACTATCTCTGGTGAGACTGTGCAATACATTCTATGTGTTGTTTTGCCTTCTGGTTTACAAGGAGGGTCGATAGTTTTAGAGGGTTTTGTTGGAAACTTGTTCAAATCTAAACCTGGGTCAGCCCAAGAGTAGGAAGAGAGAGTAATAACCAACACTATTCCACTAAAGATACAACTGGGATTTTTCCTTCTAATGGTGATTTTACTATGGGAAAAGGTTGATTTCAACCCTATGGTTTGTCCCAAGGATTTCTAGTTTCATATAGAAGACCAACATGACCTTTTTTGTGAGAATTATTTTTTCTTGATATCTCCGCCCATGTCCAAGTCTTCATCCATCCCATCCTTGGGTGATCATCAAACATCATTCAAATTTATTTTCACTCATCCCAAACCTCAGGGAGTGATGAGGGCCATGATAGTCAACCTTCAGAGCATTTAGGCCAACCCTATGAGACTTCAATTTATCACAACCCTATTAAGAGATGGATTGTGTAATCTTGTGGGAATGTACCTTGGAATAATTCTATTCCTCTGTCCCACCCTCTTGAGATTGATTATATTTTTTAATCTATTCTGATGGTTCTCCTGACTCATGATTATCTTGTGCGTGATATATTTTTGTTTTGGTTTATAAGGAAGAAAAAAGGTATAATTTTTCAGTTTAACCAAATGTTAGATTGGATTCAGTGATTACGTAGTGTTTCAGTTGACATGTAGCATTAGGTAGGTAGGGAATTTTCACATTGCATTGCATTTGTATATGTGTTTTCATAATGCATCTATGCTAATATAGATTTTCATTCTCTTGAATATGCATTGAATTTTCATTTGTATCTTATGCATCCATATTAGGAAATTTCATCGTTCACCATTACTTTATCATTTATAGTTACGTAGAATTTGTTTCCTTTCCATCATAATTTTTTATTTACTACTAACTCTGGTGGATCACATTCACCGTCCTACACTTCTAAAGTGATAGTGTGATTAGAAGTGGGTGCAGGATTGCAGGTCTTGGATAAACAAATATGTTGAGCTTATTGTGCACTCTACAGTGAGCACATGTCCCCATGTTGTAGCTAGATGTTACCCCCCCATGCCTAATGGTAACTAGAGGAGATCATGTCTCATGGCCCACAATGGAGACAATGATATTGACCATCATGATGATCAACATGCCCATAAATAAAACCAAACAATTCCCCTCAGAGCATCAAGGCTCATAACATCCATTCAACTCAGTGTATAGGAGATGGTGTGTCAGTGTCACCATGAGGTATGTTATTCCTTCTTTCATGTGAAGTGTTGTGCTTAATTTACTAGGAACGTGGATGAGGATCACTGGTTGAAGTTGGATAATGGATCATTGGCTCAAGAAGTTATGTTTGTTTCCGTATTTCACCTTGGTGGCTATCATTTATGCCCTAGTCCCGTGTTTCCACTACCCATGGAAAAGGGGTACTAATGGGGGGCCCTCACAAGGGTAACATTCTATTCCCCACCATAATTACCACTTTCCATCTTTGAGCATGTCAAAGTGTACTAAATTTTGATAATGGTTCATGGTCCATTCTCTCATGAGAAGAGGGGATGAAGGCCCAGAGGTTGATTGTAGTTGTTTCTAAAAGAATAAACAATGATGCTAAAAAAAGAAAGGAATGATAGCAAAAGACTCTCAAAATCCAATCCAAACTTGAGTTGTACCCTTTTTGTGTTTTCCCTTGTTGCAAGAAGTGATGTTATAGATTGAAAAATTATAAAAGGGGAATTTCAAATATGATAAGAGGACAAAACAAATTTAGACAGAGGGATTTGGAAAAATTTAGTTCTTATAAAGTTGTAACTCAAGATAAAGCACACCCTCCACAAAGGCACTCATAGAAAGGGATTTAGTGACACCATAATCCATGAATTAATCCCAACACGTGCCACTATCACACTTACTCTTGAAGGGTTCTTTTATTTCTCTATTTCCCTCTAGACATATCCCTGTACCTCAGTATTTTCTTTCACTATTTTGGTTGGCACACCTAATAGGGTTTAATGAAGGCCCTCAAATATTCAAACTTTCCAACTTACATAAAGTCCTGAGTTGGTGTGATATTTAAAAGAGATACTGAAGTGAATTGTTCATGTGGCATATATCTTAAGTAACATATTACTTTGCATGATTTAAGGACTAGTATATCTTATGAACATTGGTTTACTTGATTTCATAATCTATTTTGATTTGGATTCCCCTTCACCTATGATGTTGTTCCTTTATTGTAGGATATGTAATGTGTGATGAAGAGTAGTGAGTCACCCAGTGTCTTGAACCATTCAGAAAGTGGATCTCACATATTAGATACCTTTGATGATGGTTAGATGGGCTTGATTTTGACATATTTGGTCATGGTGGCACACAAATGGGATGAAATCCCACATGTTGGGTAGTGTACCCCAAGGATTATTACTCATTTTATTAAGGACATTACACTGGTGGACACTTGGATACATTGTAAAGATGAGATCAAACCATCTCCAACTTGGATGCATAGCCCTACACCCTAGACATTATCCCTCCATTGGCAGTGGCATCACATTTTAGGGTTTGATGATGATGGGGCTTGATGACCACTTGAGGTACCACTGATGATGTGATGTGACCATAGACAAGGGGATGCACCTTCTTCCATTATTACACCATCAGATGATGACACATGGCCTTGGGTACACACCCTCTTGGAGCATGATGTCACCACACGTGTGACTTAGGAGGGAGTTTTTGTATTATTTTGATATTATTTATAATTTGTAAAGGAAAATATAACGGGTCAACCCCACTAAGAGACATGTGCTTTCACCTTTTGTCAATTTTGTAGCACTAGGGTTTATTATAAACTACTGCTCCTCTCATTTTTCATCATCACTTCCTCACTCATTTGAGGTGGGGTAACTCTAGAAACGTTCACTATTTTCTCTCTCTTGTCTCTTGGATCTCATGTGTTATATTTGGAGGAGGATATTTCTTGATGTTCTTTGATTTATTGGATGATGTATTGTTGCAACTAGGTTTTTTTCTAGCCTAGAAACTTGGAGAAGTAAACAATTGTTGCAATTTCTTGCCATTGTTAATGTTTTTAAAGTGTCTACTACTATCTTGTTACATGTTACTTTTTCTTGTTGAAAACCTAGGAAGGAGACATAAGTGTTTCTCTCCTTCACAAGTTTTGTTGTCCAAGTTTGTGAAATCATTTTTTTCTAGGGTTGAGAATCTAAGGCCCAAGATTGTTTGAAACTTAGAGTCTTGATCTTAGTCTTTGATCCTTGACCTAGTTGAATTTAGAATAAATAAAACAACACCTAGGGCCCAAGACTATTTTCACCCTAGGGATTAATTTCTTGAAGGTCTAGTCCTAAGTCCCTTGTGGTCAACCTCCTTCCATCACTAAAACAAGGGAATTCTCTACTTAGATGATAGTGGTAGACACTTCCAATTGGTACACAATATTGGGATCTTGTGGAGGAATTTCCACAAGTATAAATCATGTGGTAACATTTTGGCAGGATAATCAAATGTTATGAAGAGTAGTAACTCACCCAATGACTTGACACATTCAAACAGTGGCTCTCATATATTTGAGACCTTGGATGATGGGTAGATGGTCTTGCTTTTGACATATTTTGTCATCGTGGAACACACATGGGTTGAAATCCTACATGCTAGGTAGGGTACCCCATGTATTATCACTGATTGGATTGAGGATGTTGCACCAATGGATAGTTGGATACCTTGTAGAAATGAGATACACCCCTCTCCACCTTGGATGTATTCCCCTACACCCTAGATGTTGGCCCTCCATTGATGATGATGTCACATTTTAGGGTTTGATGACCACTTGGGTACCATTGATGATGCGGCATGACCATAGATGAGGAGATACACCTTCTACCATGACTACACCATGACATGTTGACACATGGCCTTGGGAGGCTCTCACACACCCTCTTAGAGCATGACGTCATAACACATGTGACCTAGGAGGTCATTTTTCTATTATTTTGATATTATTTATCATTTGTAAAGGAAAATCTGAGGGGTTAGCCCCACTAAGGGACATGTCCTTTCACCTTTTGTGACTTTTGGAGTGCTAGGGTTTCCATATAAATAAGGCTAGTGCTCCTCTCATTTTTCATCATCAATTCCTCACTCATTTGAAGTGGGGTAACTCTAGAAAAGTTCCTATTCTATATTCCTTGTCTCTTGGATCTCATGCACTATCATTGGATGAGGATATTTGTGGATTTTCTTTGCTTTCTTGGATGATGCATTGTTGGTACTAGGGTTTTTTCTAGCCTAACAACTTGGAGAAGTAAGTAGTCGCTGCAATTTCATGTCATTTATAATGTTTTAAAGTGTTGATTACTATCTTGTTGCATGCTACTTTGTCTTGTTGAAACCCTAGGAAGGAGACATAAGTGTTTCTCTCCTTCACAAGTTTTGTTTTCCAAGTTTGTGAAATCATTCTTTGCACCTTAGGGTCTTGATCCTAGTCTTTGATCCTTGACCTAGTTGATTTTAGAAGAAAGAAAACTGCAACTAGGGCCGAAGAATGTCTACACCCTAGGGATTGTTTTCTTGAAGGCTTAGACCTAAGGCCCAGGAGGGTTTTCACCTTAGGGTGTACACCTCACTCTTCTTATTTTATCTAGTTCAATATTCAAGGTATTACATGCTTTAATCCATAAGCCCTAATAGACAATGAAACTAGTCTAGAGTTGTTCTTGTGGTCAAAGTAGCATTTAAAATTAATATTTTTTCTCTCTCAACAATCCTACTAACTTCCTTAACCCTAAATTTAGCAAATAAATGTTACTTATTTGTGATGTTACAAAACTTTTCTACAACCACTAATTTTTAAATTAAATTTCTGCATGCACACTTGGAAATGTGGCATAAGCTACTCAGAAATTTCATCTAGCAATTGGATAAGATTGTACATGTTAAAAGCTTGCTTTTCATGTTAAATTGCTACATTTATGAGTACCATTTCTTATTGTTGTTGCAAAACATTAATTGTTGTTGCATACTTGTTTTACTACTATAATTTGCAACAACCATTTCATTTATTGATCATCTAGTGTCTAAGAGATCATTTTGAGATTTATAACTTGGTAATGATCTATATTATGATGCAAATTTGTCTCGTACAAGTGAAAAAAATTACCTCATTGCCTTCATTTCTTCCACTAGGCCTAGACCTGACCTTCAGGTGACCAAGATAGGGGGTTGTATGCTTGACTAATCTTTCTATTTGATCCCTTGATGTAACATCCCCCGACCATCAACACCACTGTCGAACAATGCTACCCAAACACCTTGTATTGAACAGACTAGCTCTGATACCAATTTGTAACGTCCTCGGCCATCCACATGTCAGGTAACTCTAATGTAGAACATACACATATATATAACATGACTTTTGATGAATTAAAAATAATTAACACAGAATTATTGCTACCATACAGATTCAAATGGAATCGATAGTAAATCCACAAGCAACAGAACACATGATACATTTCAAGTAACACAACATGCATAACATACATAATTAAGCATAGAATGATACTTATCTTTTAACTGGAGTAAAATCCACCAAATGCGTGTAGACCTTCCACGAACCTCCTAGCCTTAGACCACACTGCTCATCACTCTCAGCAGTAGGTCACCCCCGAGCTGGGACTAAACTCCATTAGGAAAGGGATTCCTAGGATAGGCAAGGTCAAAAAGGAAGTCACACAGTTTCAGAGGAAGGTTTCTCTCCCAGGAGCCACTTACGTCCACTGCTCACAGACTCTCATTCTCCACATGCATGTCCCACCCCAGAAGTATGCACCTTCACTATCACACAGTCCATCGGCTACTCACGCTCTCTTTCCTTGGGCTTCAACAACAGACTGGAATGAAATTCTTAGATCTCTTTAGTAGCTACGGGACTCCGTCCAGGAGAACTCTCCTCCTCACAACACTCTCTCACCTGGAGAGAGTTTCTCACAGACCTAACAACCTGCCTCTTCAACCATGGGCCTGACAACCTGCTTCTTCAACCAATCTTCGACTCAGATCCAGCAAGGTGAGGACAACAACAACTAGTCAATACAACTCAGGAAAACATAAGGCAACAACCCAAAAATGGTTAAGGTACAAACTCGGCTCTGCAAGTGAGGATAGACTGGGTTCACAGAATCACACAGGTCGAATTCACGGTTTTGGTTTTCAGATATGTGTGGTTATGTAGAGGTAGATCGAAGAGGAAAAATGGAATTGACGGAGAATGGCCAGTGAACCCGCAACATGGTTTGACTCTTTGGTTTTAACTGCATGCGCCCAGGTCGACACCTGTCTTCCTGGAGCTGCATGCACTCCATTTAGCATACGTTCCTTTTCCAGGAACTTAGGACAACACTGATCAATTGTCCACCTTAGACTTTAGGAAATAATAATAAAATATTATCCCCTTAGAGGTAATCCCCCCTAGCTTAGCCTTTGGGCCCAAACACTTACCCTCCTCCCTTACCCTACCTAGTGGAGCTTAGTCCCCCATCACTCTTTCTTCGTGGTCAATCTACACCCAGTGATGTTTATCTTTTATTAATACTCTGCATAATTACATATACAAAATCAGGCTCATGGACTTAAGCATCTAGGCTCTCGAACTAATAAAAATAAAAATTCTTCATCTTATAAACACTTGGCTCACCATCCTATAAACATAATTACAATTCAGCAATATAACTGGGGCTCGTCCTTGGGGTATTAGAATCCCCTCCCCTTATTTTTGCACAGTCCTCGATGCAAATTCTTTACACAGCATCAACAATATTTTCAAAAATATGGGGGTATTCTTCCCACATAGCATCTTCATGCTCCTATGTCGCGTCCTTAGGACCGTACCAGGTCCATTGGAATTTTACAATCCCTATGGCTCTATAACAGAGCTGCTTTCTTTTCTGGTCCATTATATGCACTGGATGCACTTGCAAGACACATTCTTTCTCCACTTGAATCGCATTCCAACCAATTCCATGATTAGCATCAGGTATATATTTCTTAAGTAATGAAATATGGAACACATTATGCACAATCATGGATACAGACAATGGAAGCCTATATGCAACTGGCTCAATCCTTTCTAGGATTTCAAATGGCCCTCAATATCTGGATGCCAACTTGGAACAATTTCCCAGCTTCAGGGAACTTCTATTGGCTTTCACTTTCAATCAAACATGGTCACCCACTTTAAATTCCCTATGGGTTCTGTTCATATCAGCATAACTTTTCTTCTTGTCTTGGGAAGCTTTCAAATTCTGCTTAATCTTCAACATTTTTTCTTCCATTTCCTTCAAAAACTATGGCCCAACCACTACCCTATCAGTTGGGTTATTCCATCTTGTTGGAGTGTTCCACTTTCTACCATAAAGTGCTTCAAATGGGCTCGTCCTCAGGGATGCTTGATACCCATTGTTGTAGGAAAATTCTACCAAATGTAGGTATTCTTCCCATTTATATGGTTTGTCCATCACATACATCCTTAGCATGTCTTCTAGCACTTGTTTTACCCTCTCTATCTGTCAGTCAGACTCGAGATGATAAGCAGTGTTGAAGTTCAGATTTGTTATGAACCCTTTAAATAACCCTTTCCATAATTTTGAGGTTAATTTTGGGTCTCTGTCAGATACAATTGTCTTGGGAATTCCATGCAATTGTGCTACTTCCTGCATATAGATATCGACAACATTAGATTCCTTGTGAGTGGTCTTCAATGGAATAAAATGGATAGCTTTCGTAAGCTTATCCACCACCACCATGATGGAATCATGCTTCTTTCTAGTTCTGGGAAATCCTGTGATGAAATCCATTGTCACTACCTCCCACTTCCACTCAGGAATGGGTAAAGGTTGTAGTAACCCTGTTGGGTGCCTATGTTCATCTTTGACCTTTTGGCACTCTATACATTGGCAATGTGTTCTACAATTTATTTCTTCATACTTGGCCAACAGTAATGGCTCTTGATTGTTGCCACGGTTTTCTGATATCCAGGGTGCCCAACATAAGGCACATTATGCATTTATTTCAAAATCATAATTCTCAATTCTTGGGAATTTGGTACATAAACTCTATTTATGTACAGGAGTGTTCCATCAGTTTCCAATTTATAATCTTCCACTTTCTGTAGCATCTTACCTTGTTGTAGCTTTGCTTCCAATTCCATTTACTGCAAATCTGCATTTATAGCTTCCAAAATTCTTCCTTTAATATCAGTTTGATAGATGCTAATGGTTGTAGCATGTAGTTCATGCACTCTTTTGTTGAGTGCATCAACCACTTTGTTCTCCTTTATTTTGATATGCTTGATATCAAAGTCATATTCACAAATGAATTCCAACCATCTACTCTGCCTAGCATTCAAGGTTGGTTGATCAAACAAATACTTTATACCATTATGGTCTGTCCTCAGTTCAAACCTTTTTCCCATGAGGTAATGTCTCCATTTCCTCTGGGCGTGCACTATGGCTACCAATTCCAAATCGTGAGTTGCATAGAACCTTTCATGCTCTTTGATTTTTCTGGACTCATAACATATTACAAAACCATTATGGTTGAGGAATCCCCCCAATCCTTCTTTGCATGCATATGTACACACTACAAAATCTTCATTTAGATCTGCAATCCTCATGATTGGAGCACTGGTTAAAAACTGCTTCAATTGTTGGAAGATTCTCTCACACTCTTCTGTCCATTGAAATTTATTCTCCTTGAGAAATCTTCAATGAACCTTCTATAATAGCCAGCTAGACCCATAAAGGATCTAACTTTTGTTACATTATTCGGTGCTGACCATTCTCTGATCGCTTCTATCTTCTCCGGATCCACAACTATCCCATCTTTTGAAATGATATGCCCCAAGTAATGGATCTGTTTTTGATAAAATGAGCACTTGCTAAATTTTGCATATAGTTGGTGTTCTCTTAATAATTGCAACACCATCCTTAGATGATGTTCATGTTCTTCCTCTAACTTGGAATACACCAGGATGTCATCCAAAAAGACTATGAAAAACATGTTTAGATATTCTCTGAATACACCATTCATTAGGCACATGAAAACAACGTGTGAATTTGATAATCCAAATGGTACCACTGTTAATTCATAATGACCATACCTTGTTCTGAAGGTAGTCTTGTTGATGTCTTCATCCCTTATCCTTACCTGGTGGTACCCTGACCTGAGATCTATTTTTGAAAATATCTTGACATCCTTCAACTGATCAAAGAGATCATCGATCCTTGGCAAACGATACTTGTTCTTAATCGTCACTTTGTTCAATTGTCTGAAATTGATGCACAATATTAATGTCCCATCCTTATTCTTCATGAACAGGATCAAGGCACCCCAAGGTGACACACTTGGGCATATATACCCCTTCTTCAGAAGTTCTTCAAGCTGCAATTGTAGTTCCTTTAGCTCTGGCATACTCATTCTATAAGGATTTTTTGATATTGGAGCTGCTCCAGGCATCAAGTTTACAAAAAAGTCAATATCTCTCTTCGGGGGTAGTCCTAGTACCTCCTGGAATACATCTTCAAAATATTTTAGTACCGCATGGTCCTCAATATTTGATACTTTATTCTTAGATGCTTCCTCCATGTGGGCTACAAATAATTGACAGCCTTTCCTGTAGCACTTCTTCAACTGCATTGATGATATTTCTCTGACAGTAACTGCCCTTGGGATTCCCTGCACTTTCCTTGGGTTTCCTTCCTCATCCAAGAAAGTCAATTCCTTGTTACGACAGTCTAAGATGGCATGGTGTTGGTCCAACCAATCCATCCCAATTAGACAATCATAGGAACCCAAAGGTAAAATGTTCAATTCATCCCTTGTGCTCAGTCTATTCATGTCCACTGGACATAATTTAACCCACTCAACAACCTTTCTCTTGGCCCCCGTAGCCAACTGCACTAACCAATATTTTCCATGCTTGCTTCTTTGTAAATGCAAAATTTCCACCATTCTAGGATCTACATAAATATGACTAGCTCCTGAATCAATTAAGATAGTGATGGTTTAGTTGTTGATCATACCTTCCACTCCAATCATATGTGACTGATATTTTGCTTGCTTGTTGTTCAGGGCTGCGTATATCCTTGGTACACTTCTGCCCATGTCCTCCACTATTTTTTCCCGTTGAACATTGTGGAGAGTTCTCACTTTGTCATTTCTGTGGGGGCAGTCTTTGTACCTATGATTTCCTTTACAACCCTGACATTCCATAGGTGTCTGTCTTGGCATTTGTCCACCTACTTCATCCTTCCTGGGCTCTCTAAAGCCTGAATTTCCTTGAGGAATGTTTCTAAAAAAGGATGGCTTACCTCCCTTCTTCCTCTGATCCATCTTGTAATTCTTCTTGTCTTCCCAAGCCTTCCGGAAAGTGGGATTTTCTCTTTGCTGCTCATATAAGCATTTTTCTCTCCTTATCATTTCTTCCATAGTTTTAGGATCATCACACTGGATCTTTTCATCGATGGAAGGTGGTAGTCCACTTAGATACCTTTGAATTTTGATAGTCGCATCTTTGATGAATGGAACATACTTAAGAAATTCCAAAAACCTTCATTTGTATTCATCAATGGTCATGTTGCCCAGCTTGAGTTCAAAGAACTCTTTCATCTTTTTGTCATAGTATCTCTTAGTCAAATATTTCTTTTCAAAATACTTCTTGAATTCTTTCCAAGTAATATCTTTCTCTTTAATGTGTTGCACCTACACAAGTTGATCCCACCACATGGATGCCTTTCCCTTCAGTTGATACATTGCAATTCTTCCTTCTGCATGAGAGGAATAATTCTGCAGTTGGAAATATTTCCTCATGCCAAGTAGCCATGTTTCGACATCTTCCTCCTTCTTGTGTTCTCCATCAAATGTAGGAGGCTTAATCTTGTTCATTTCACCCTTCAGTTCATCCACTCCAAATCTCCTATGTTTTCTGGTAGGAGATGGGATTGAACTACTATGTGCCTCTTTATTGGAATGTTTCGGGGAGTGATGATGATGCTTGCTAATGCTTCTTGATCTTCTTTTCTTCTCAGGGGTCTTGTGACTCCCTGTTTTTCTTGAGTCACTCTCCTTATCCAACTTCTTTTCGATTCTCTCCAAACTCTGCATCAACTTTAAGTTGAATCTTCCTTGTTGATCCCTGGATTTCATGATCTTTTTGTTATCTTCTCGGTGAGTCTGGGCATCTTTTTGCAATCTTTCAATGATTTTCATCATGTGCCCTTCCTTATATATCTCTTCTCCATTCCCATTGGAGTTCGATCCTTCAACTCCCAAATGGACATCCATTCCTTTCACTTCATTCTTTGAACTGGAAGAATTATGTGCCTCCCCCATTTCTCTGCACTCAGTGGAAATTCGATTTGGTTCTGACACTCATTAAACTCTGCAAACACAATGTGTAGTCAACCGAAGTTTGTCAAACCATCAATCCTTAACAATTCCCATAGTATTCATAAACCAATACGATTCAAGAAAACTTTCAAATTCCATTTTCTTTCTGAGCTATACTCTACTATAATTTTTGGGCACTAGCCCCTTTCTCTCTTCCCTCAACCCATGCGACCATGGGCCATGACAAAGCTCTAGATAAAAAGGTGCTTACTCGGGTCTTCGACTTCGGAAGTATTCAAGGCACAACACAACAATCTCTCAGAGTTCTGGATTACCAAACTTGCAAAGTAGGATAGATCGTCAGTCCATGTCTACTCAACATCCGACGACTGACACTCACTATGGAACCTACGGCGTCTGAGTTCTGGGACTTCAAAGGATTTCACATGCACACATCCCAAACCATTAATCTCCAAACATTCCCATGTCAACCTTGGTGATGTCATTATGTCACATCACTTACACTTTTCCAATTGTGGGGGCATGCAACGATGGTTTGGGGTAACCCACCTTTTGTCCCACAATTCTTCTGACATTGACACATAACCCCTCAGTGAAACCGTAGTTTGGATTGCAAGACCGCCTTGGAGAATTAACTCCCGTGCAACTTGGGTCCCTACAATTCCTCCTGGCCGTCGATCTTGATGTATCGTGATCAACGCCAGTGTGGGTCCTTCGACCTTTAACTTTGTTATGTAACCTCAGGTCCCACTAACCATGCTCATACGGAGTGCCACGTGGTGGAATACTAGTGGCTGACACGTGGCCCAGCCGGATGGGTGACACATGTCAGGTTCTAAATGACATTTCAATCTCCCAGGGGTTCCAAACCCCCTGACATGTGGCACACAACCCATGTGTCCACGCCAATCCAAGTGACATCATCATGACTCACTACTTCGGCTCTTTGGGACTTCAGAACTTCAGGATTCGAGATTTCTCTCCTCATCACACACTAATTCTCCCGAACGCTGAAATCTCGAACAACCAATCTGCTCACACATGTCCCTCTTGATGGACGGTCTGGATTAACTCCAGACTTAGGAGCTTCGGGAGATTTCGCTCTTCAACACTGCGTTTGGAATTTTACCTTGGCTTGATCCAACGGTCGAGCTCTTCTCCCTAGGTCTACGGTGTAGATTTCTTCTAGGACTCTGGAGCTTCGGGCTTCGAAAGTTTGTGCATCATCGCATCCCACTTCTCCTGATTTCCAAACTCCAAAAGGCTTCGAGGATAGCCCTCCTGCACCTTCTCTATATCTGACGGTCGTAAAGGATTTCCCTTCCTTCATAATAGATCCTACGATCCCAACACCACCAGTGTTGTGATCTCTCCCCCTATGGCCAAATACTAGGTCTGTCGCAGTTTTATAATACCGCTACCCCTCCTGAGCTTCGTAACATGACAAAAGTAACCTCTTGGCACTCAGGAACATTCTGAGGTTTGAAATTGGTTCCTCTAGACACAATTTCCACTTGAAACATTGGGTCCAAAGACCACTTATCCAGCCTATCCAGGTTCGACATTGAAACCTTGGCTCTGAACTCGAATTTTTTCTACTTTGACAACAATTCTTTCCAAAACTTTTGCTTCAATTTCCACTAACATGGCCCATCTAGGCTCAGTGTTGAAAACCTTGGCTCTGATACCAATTTGTAACATCCCCCAGCCATCAACACTACTGTCGGGTAACGCTACCCAAACACCTTGTCTTGAAAAGACTAGCTCTGATACCAATTTGTAATGTCCCCGACCATCCACAGGCCGGGTAATGCTACCGCGGAACATGCACATATATATAACATGCCTTTTGATGAATCAAAAAGAATTAACACATAATTACTGCTACCATACAGATTCAAATGGAATCGACAGTAAATCCACAAGCAACGAAACACATGATACATTTCAAGTAACACAACATGCATAACACACATAATTAAGCATAGAATGATACTTATGTTTTAATTCGAGTAAAATCCACCAACTACGTGTAGACCTTCCATGAACCTCCTAGCCTTACACCACACTGCTCATCACTCTCAACAGTAGGTCACCCTCGAGCTGGGACTAAACTCCATCGGGCAAGGGATTCCTAGGCTAGGCAAGCTCAATAAGGAAGTCACATAGTTTTAGAGGAAGGATCCTCTCCCAGGAACCACTTACGTCCATTACTCACATACTCTCATTCCCCACATGCATGTCCCACCCCAGGAGTATGCACCTTCATTGTCACACAGTCCATCGGTTTCTCAACCTCCCTTGCCTTGGTCTTCAGCAACAGACCAGACCAGAATTCTCAGAGCTCTATAGCAGCTATGGGACTCCGTCCAAGAGAACTCTCCTCCTCACAATAGTCTCTCACCTAGAGAGAGTTTCTCATAGGCCTGACAACCTGCCTCTTCAATCATGGGCCTAACAACCCGCTTCTTCAACCAATCTTCGACTCGGATCCAGGAAGGTGAGGACAACAACAACTGGTCAATACAGCTCAGGAAAATAGAATACATCAACCCAAAAATGGTTAAGGTACGAACTCGGCTCTGCAAGTGAGGATAGACTAGGTTCACGGAATCACACAGGCCGACTTCACGGTTCTGGTTTTCAGAGATGCATGTTTATGCAGAGGTCGATCGCAGAGGAAAAATGGGATTGACGAAGAATGGGTAGAGAACCCCCAACACGGTTCGAATCTTTGGTTTTAACTGCATGCGCCCAGGTCGACACCTGTCTTCCTGGAGCTACATGCACTCCATTTAGCATACGTTCCTTTTCCAGGAACTTAGGACAACACTAATCAATTGTCCACCTTAGCCTTTAGGAAATAATAATAAAATATTATCCCCTTAGAGGTAATCCCCCCTAGATTATCCCCTGGGCCCAAACACTTAGCCTCCTCCCTTACCCTACCTAGTGGGGCTGAGTCCCCCATCACTCTTTCTTCATGGTCGGTCTACACCCAACGATGTTTATATTTTATTAATGATCTGCATAATTACATATACAAAATCAGGGTCATGGACTTAAGCATCTAGGCTCTCCGGCCTAATAAACATATAAGTCTTCATCTTATAAACACTTGGCTCACCAGCCTATAAACATAATTACAATTCAGCAATATAATTGGGGTTCGTCCTTGGGGTATTACACTTGAGGTTACCAAGGAAGCCTCCCTTGTGGTGGACCTCCTTCCATCACTAAAACAATGGAGGTCTCTACTTACGTGATATTGGTAGACATTTCCAATTGTTACACAACTTTGGGATCTTGTGGAGGGATTTGCACAAGTACAAATCCTACGATAAGAGGGAGGAAAAAAAATCACTAAATGCAATGACTTAAAATGAGAACCCTAAATGATTCTTATCAAAATGTTGACTAAGTTCCTTACTTAGTCCTTGGTAGTGTGCTCAAGAGCTCCTTCCTACTAGGTCAACCTAGTCAATGTTATCATATCTGGCACACCACCCTATTACTTTTATTCACACAATATTAATTTGTTGGCAAGTAAATGAGAGAAAATATAATGTCATTGTATAAGACCCACAACGAATATGTACTTTTGCATACCTTTATTTAGTGTGTATGTTTCTTCCTACCACATTCACACTCAGAGGAAAAATAATATATTCATGGGAAGATAATGGTCAAATTATGTTAACTCAAGAAAATTAAAATTTTGTATCCATATTCATAGTCTATGCTATATATGAAAAAATAATGTGGGGTTGTATGTTAGTATAAAGGCCCCACACTAATATACATGCTTGGTAGCTTGCATGTGTTGCATGTGCATTGGTGTTGGCCCTTTTCCATTGATGAATAATTGAAGTTGTGACACCATTGAAAAGAATGAAAATTAGAGTTGCACCATGATCATAGAAGGATGAGATAGATGATATTGAACAATAAATTCTTATAGATGGACATCCAAAGATTTCAAATTTATAGTTATGATATGGTCTTTGTGGAATTCTTTAACTAAACATGTAGAAAAATTCCCTCCATCTCTTGTAATCTGATGACGTAAGAAGTTAGTGTTTCAATGATCTAGAACTCTTATTCATTTTTTGCGAATTTGGGTTGGTTTAGAATGGGGTAAAACTCTTGGGGGGAAGTTTAATCATACATGGAACTTGGATAATGGTGGAACTATGACCATGCTTAGAAATTTCACTAAACTCAACTCAAATTTATCGTCAAATGAGAGTTTGTTTGCTACATGCATGTTTAGCTTATTCCTTTATGTAGATAGAAGTTCAACCAAATAGATATACATTTATTGTTTTTCATTGAGTTTTTGCACTTCCTTTCTACATGTTACTCAAATAATCCCATAATGAAATGGCAATAGTTAATTGGCCCGAGCAACCTATAGCTTTCTCAACTATACCTATTTCTTTTCCAAGTCTCATTTGTTTCACCCTAGCACATAGCCTCTATCAAATGGAGTAAAAGGTGGGGAACATTATGTCCCATTACCATGTGATAAGCATCTTCGAGATCTATGACATCCATTTAAATAAAAATGGACCTACTCATCCAATCCCATGATCCCAAGGTTGTTGGAGGATATATGCTGGAAATTGCCTCCACCCCTCCCAATGTTCACAGCCCCTATTCAGTTTGGAATGACTCCACCCCTCCTGATTTTCATAGTCCCTAGTCATATTAGGTGCCTTATAGATATTTTACTCAATATCATTGCTAAAATGCTTCCTCCTTTATTAGAATATGTTATTGCTAATTCATCTTGTGATCGATTCCCATAATATATCTATACACTATGAACACACATGCATTTTAGTAGAAAGGACACAACCATTGCTACTTCAACAACAAAGGCATTATATAAGGATATTCAAAATGTTCAAAAAATATATTTTTTCACTAGAGTCGAGTAAAGAAAAAAATCAAAATTCTACATGATGTGATGTTGTTGGGTATTTGGCTAATTCTATGTTGAAAAGTGCTTGGTGCAAATCCCTTTGGTTGAAACACACTAATCTATACTAACAAATGTATTAAAAATACCATCTATAAATATGAGGAAGTAACCCTTAAATATCCTTACAAAGTTTTACATGAGAAAATAAAATCTTCATTTTTTTGTTGAGTATGTTCTTAAAGACAAAAACACCTCACACACACACACAAATATATATATATATATATATATATATATATATATATATATATATATATATATATATATATATATANATAAATATAAATGTATTATCCATGTTATAGAGTCACTACTCAAAGCAATGTAGGAGATGCCATGAAAACTATATATTCATTCTAAATTTTTTATTTTTATAAAATTATATTAATTATAAGCTTGTGTTTTTTTTCTTTTTCTTTGTCATGAATGACCAACACCTCAAGACTTAGACTTTTTGTCATCGTTGTGATGTTTGACACTCGGCTGGTAGCTCGTGATCCCCTTCACATGCATTATTCTACTAATTAAATTGGTATTCCACTCACATACTACCACGTGTATGGTCCTCTGCTTTGTCTTGATGTACTAGAGGTCTTAAGGAATCTTTGGAAATATAAAATGCCAAAACCGAATAGTCCAAGGCTTCATTGTTGGATTAAGTCAAGAAAAATTACAAACTTTATATCTATATTCATACTCTGTGTATATCCTTTCAAAAATAATATGGGGTTATATGTTGATATGCATGCCACACTTTTAGAATCGATGAAGGATTGGGTTGTAACATCACTCAAAAATATGTAAAACAAAATTGCATTACGATTATGGAATGATGAGATAAATATAAAGGATTGTCCTTGCGTCCCTAACACTCCATTTGAAGATGAATGTGATGATTTTAAAAGTTAAAATTTCAATGATTTGGAACTTTAATTTATTTTGCGAACATCTTGGTTGGTATATAATAAGATATAAAATTTGGTACAAAGTTTCATCATACATGAAACTTGGATTATGGTGGAACTATGACATACTTGAAAATTCCATTAAATTCAGTTCAAATTTATTGTCAAAATGAGAGTTTGTTTGCTATGTATATATTTAGCTTATTTCATTATGTAAATACATATTCAACCAAATATGTATCTATTTATTGTTTTCTGTTGACTTTCAATAGTTCATTTCTACATGTTACTCAACTAAGCCCATAACGAAATGACAATAGTTATATGGCCTAATCAACCCATATAATTCTCTGGGATACCTATTTATTCCTCAAGTCTCATTCATCTCACCCAAGCACGGATCCTCGATCTAATGGAGTAAAAGGTAGAGGGAGACCATTACGTCTTAGTGCCCTACCACAAGCATCCCATTGATTTACAACATTTATTTAGAGGAAAATAAACCTACTCATCCAATTCTATAATTCGAGGATTGTTGGAAGATATATGGTGGAAATTGTCTCTACCTCTCCCAATGTCCACAGTTCTTACTTGAAGTAGAAAAAATTACCTTAATATCTTATCCATTTGCATGTTAATTGGGTTTAGCTCAAGTGGTTGGGAGGACTGATTATTATCCTCACCACAGAGACTCGGTTCTTGTAAGTGACATGTTGAGCTCATAACTCATAAACAATGTATTGTTGTAATGGCTTTGAACCCCTATTAAAATTAGTTAAATTAACCTACCATCATATACATAAATAAATAATTAATTGCATCTTCAAAATCAGCCACCTAAAGTATGCAATCATTATATAACAACATCACTACACTCACAAGTCGTGGAGCATTTTGCCTATGTACACAATTATATTTTAATACAATGAGTAATTTTCTGTTGGAAAAAATCGTAGAGCATTTTGTACAATATGTCATAACCTCTTTGATATGGCTAAATCCTCTATAAATGATCCTAACAAAATGTGACTCGTGTGAGAAGATCGTTGACATGTCGTTGGGGTGGCTAGTAGATGGTGAACCCCGTCACGTGCGTTAATTGAAGTGGTAGTTGAGTGAGATATTGCATGGACCGTCTCGCAGTTGTATGGTCCTCTAATTTGTCTCAACGTATGAAAGAGAATGAAAATGAGAATGTCCGGAAATATGGTAAATGCCAAACCGAGTAGTCCAAGTGCTCCATCTCAATGATTGAAATTTAGGTTTTCCTTAAAGATGTGAATGCAAGATTTTTTATAAAGCGATTCCTAAGGATAAGAATGTAAATCACAATCGCAAAAATATTTGATTGCAAAGCCCCACTCAAATAATTATAGTGGCACTTTGTAGTGGGGCCACATGAATTCGTTTTATCGTCGTGCCACTTCAAATCCATGTAGGGCTTGTACATGGCATGATGCTACTAATTTGTACTACCGCATGCATCAAGCAAGGCAGGATGTGAGCCCCCCACCCTGTCTTTTCTCTTCCTTGTTTGTAGTCTACATTTGCATTCTTTGTGATTTGTTTAGCTCTCTGCTATTGTTGGCATGCCTCTCTATAGATTGGGAAATTCTTTGTGGTTTGAGACTTGGTGGAGACCTTGTTCTAAGGCTCTTAGCATGGGTTGAAGGGTGGTGTGTGCCTTTCTTTTTCTAGTTTGTATTGCCTTCATGCATAGATCGACAATTGTTTGGTTCTCTATTACTATTAGCATTCTTCTTTATCGATTGGAAAACTCTTTTTGGTTTGAGGGCTTGGTGGAGAAGTCTTTGAAGAATCTTGACCAGTGGGAATCTTGGTTTTGAGCTTAAGGGATGACTAGGTAGAGAAGTTTGAGGTGGAGAAGTATTGGGAGCATTATAGGCATTAGGAGGCATGGTTTTGGTAAGAGTTTGCTTGGTTCTAAGCTTCTTCATTGTAATTAAAATTCATGGAATTACCTTTGCACTTCATTGTTCTTAGCCTGTGACTATTTTCTTTAAGGTTTGTTTAGTTATGTGTAACTGTTGATACTCGCTAAGGTGCATTTCATAATGGTTCATGTTTTAAAGATTGGTTGAGAAGACCTGGATGCATGTAGGGAATTGGGAAGCTTGATTATGTGGATCCAAGCTTTAAACCATAGTTTTGCATGTGTGCAATAGGGTTATTGTTTGGTTCACATTTCTTGGAGTGAATTTTTTTTGGTTTAGATGTTCTTTTCCTAGCGAGCTATTCTTTTGAATATTTACTAGCTAATGGAGAAGGGTTAGTTGTTGACCAATTCAAATTCATATGTGAAATACTTTCCCCTTCAACTAGAAGTCTTGTCTCATAAGCTATTTATGTCTTTAAACCTCGTTGGCCATTCAACCTCTCATGCCATTTAACATTTTTTTTGAAAGCATGGTTGAATGTTTGTTCTCTGGTAAGGATTGGGACTCCATCTTTAGATGTTGAACCATCTATTTTTCTTCTTATATTGGATTATTTTGTCTTACCCTAGAGTCTTTGACGAGGTTTGAACTTGAGTGACTTGTAGAGATTATAATCAATGAAGTTTGACTTATTTCTATTGTTTAACCCTAAACTTGTGGTGATCTTATATGAGGCAAATGTATTCTAATCACTGGACATCGAGTGATGTCTCGATTATTTTTAAAATCATTTTTGTTATGGATCATTAAGACTTCAATGTGGTTGAATTGATACGCTGCTAGTGATATAAGTTTTGTCTCGTGACTTGAATGAATGTGTCTAATTTTTGCAAATAAGCTCTCGGTTATACTTGATATGACTATACATTAAAAAGGATTTAGCATAGACTATGATGTCATTGTTTTCTTAATACAAAACCAATTACTATAGACTCTAGTGTTTTCTAGAGGTATTTTGTTGGTTTATATATATATATATAAAACCTATTGCTTGTTTGTATATACATCTCTGCAAACTTTTCCCTTTGCAAATATATATATGTGCATTTTAAAGGAGTTCATACTAACTATTATTGATTTTCCTACGAATAGGAAGAAGTTTGTGCTCACAGAAATCATTTTTTTTATGAATTTTATTATAAACCGTTAAGACTTCAAGGTGGTTGAATTGATTATGCTACTAGGAAATAAGTTTCATCTTTCTTCTTAATGGATTAAGAGGTTATTTTAACTACTATTAAGTCAAGCACCTTATTTTGTTTTGCACACTCAATTATCCTTGAAGGCATATGTTGATTGGGATCCTATAAAATATCCAAGCATAAAATATTCTTGAAGGCATATGTTGATTTGTTTTTCAAGCATAAAATTTCCAACTCGTTGATCCTTAATGTTGGAAGTACGCTATCGAAGGGATTTTTTTAATGAATGCAAGAACAAATCATATAACATGTGCCACTTTTTAAAGGTCTATTGTTTGTCTATATATACACGTTTTTTTTTCCTTTGCATAACGTACACACTCAATTTTTATATGTGTTGGTTATGTTAATAATTGTTTTTCATGGAGAGAGACAAAGCTTTCTCTAGTATGCTTACTTTTCAAATTATTGGTTTCGAAATTTCTATTACTAGTTTGTATATTATGTTATTAGCATTTCTCTTTCCATATATATATTTATTTTCAAGTTGTTGGTATATATAAGTAGTGAATCGCCATGTTCAAAGGAGGAATTATTGGCAGTTCTCAAGGGTTTCAAAAAAGAAAAGAGTCTTGGACCCGACGGATGGTCGGTTGAATTATATCTCCATTTTTTCGATATTATGGGTCAGGATCTTTTGGACGTCGTGGAGGATGCTAGAACAAGAGGCGTGATAAATCCTCAGCTAAACAACACCTATATAGTCTTGATTCCTAAATCAAATCTTCCTAGACATTTCAAGGACTTTCGTCCCATTTCACTCTACAATCTATGTTACAAATTAATTTCTAAGATCATTGCCAAAAGAATTTGCCCTTTACTCTCCAGGGCACTATCAAAGGAGCAGATCGGTTTCCTGAAAGGAAGACAAATATTAGATGCAGTTGGTGTCGCTCAGGAATGCATCCACAGTTTAAAGTCTAGGAAGCAACAAGCCATTCTTCTCAAGCTGGATCTCAAACAGGCCTTTGATTGCGTCAATTGGAACTTTTTGCATCTTATTCTTCTATAGTGCGGTTTTGGGTTAGTTATTACTAATTGGATTTTAGGTTGCATTTCCTCGACAACCCTTGCTGTTCTGATTAATGGGGAAGCCACAAAAACTTTTCGATGTGAGAGAGGGTTTCGTCAAGGATGCCCTCTATCACCACTTCTATTTATATTGATCCTTGAAGGGCTTAGTATCTTACTCAAAAACAGCCAAGCAGAGGGCCATCTATCTGGAGTTAAAATCTCGGGGCTGACACACATTCTGCATATCCTCTTTGTTGATGATGTGCTAATTTTGACATCAGCCAGTCTTGTGGAATGGTCCATCATACACTCCATCATAAGTACCTTCTGCGCAGCCTCTGGTTTGGTGATAAATCTTCTTAAATCTATCTTCCTAGCTTTGAATACATAGGAGCCAATTTTAACAAATTTAAAAGAGTTGTTCGGTATTGCTGCAGCAGAGCTAAAGGAGGGGTTTTCCTACCTTGGCTTTTTTATCAAATCCTCCAAGTATTCTAGCAAAGATTGGCTCTGGCTTATAGATAAATTTGAAAGAAGAATTCATCATTGGTGTAACAAGCTGCTCTCCATGGGAGGGAGATATATCCTCATAAAAGTCGTTTTGGAAAGCCTCCCGGTCTATTGGATGGAATTAGCACACATCCCGGTCTCAGTTCTAAGAACTCTTCGTCAACTTATTTTCTCCTTTCTTTGGACTGGCAGCAAGAACAATTATGGTTACCATCTCTGCAAATGGGAGGCAATTTCAAAACCAAAGATGATGGGCAGTTGGGGTCTCAGAAATATGCCCTTCTTCTACAGGGCGCTCTCGGCCAACACCCTCTGGTGAATTCTTATGAAGCCTGGTCTCTGGAGTAAGGTAATCAAGGAAAAATACTTCCCTCATTTACCGGTTCATATCTGGATCAGATCGGCCTCTGAGAGACCCACCGAAGGCTCTCAAACCTGGAAACACGTCTTAAAGACCCTTCCCATCATTCTTCATTGGCTCTCGTGGAATCCTGGTAATGGATTTCTGATTGAAGTTGGCAGGGACAGTTTATTGGGAATGGGCAGACACGCCATGCTTTCCACTCAGCTGCTGGAGCACCTTCACAATAAATGTCTTTTTTTCCTATACCAGTTCAAATCTTTGACCAGCGGGGGACATTTTAGCGATTGCTGGCTCAACAGCGAGGAGTTATAATTGGACATTGATCTCTCTGTTGAGTGGGATGGCTACACACGCAAGCTAATGGAATCGGGCATCCGTTTACAGGATCGGTCCGATACTCTCTTATGGACGGGAGGGGACAGAACCGGCGCCCTCACCGCAAAGAATGCCTACTGTGCATTAGCTGTAAAATGCTGGACCAATACAACGGATCGAGGGCGCAGCAAGATTTGGAAGAGTGACTGTTCTCTCAAGCAGAAATTATTCGCTTGGCTAATGATTGCAAATATACTGATGGTGTGGCCGAATCTTCAATCCCGGGGATGGGAGGGGCCCAGTCGTTGTATCCTGTGCAAATCAAACATTGAGATGAGCGCCCATGTCTTCATAGATTGTTCTTTTACCAGATCGGTGTGGCTTCTCATAACACCCGCTCTATTGCTCACGTCAACTTGGTCAGGTCCCAGCTTATCTTTTTGCTTTCAGAAATGGATGGAGGTCTCAAAGAACCATGTGCAACTGCCAATTCTTCTCTGCTGGCAGGTTTGGAAGACCAGAAACGCTGCCTTGTTCGAAGAAAAGCCTCCTTCTTTTCACAGAGTGGCCAATTTCATCATTGTTGAGATGGCCTTGAGTAGGAAACAGTCACCGGTTACACCACCTAGCAGGACCTTTTTTAAAATTCCACTTGATAGAGTTGTGGCCTGGTTTGACGGAGCGGCACAACAAGATGGCTTACTCTGTGGGGCGGGAGGGAAAATTGTCTTAAACTCTCAAACATGTTTCCGGTGGACTCTAAATTGTGGGAACGGTACCAACATGAAGGCAGAACTTATGGGAGCGTGGGCGTCTCTTATTCTGGCAACTCGATTACATATCAATGAGCTTTTACTTCTTGGCGACTCCAAAATTATCATTGATTGATTGAGCGGGCGTGCAGACTTCCATGTGGCGGACCTTGTGAGATGGAAGGAGAGAACTCGTGAAGCGACTCAGCTGATTAATAATCTTACCTTCTCTCACATCTACAGAGAGGAAAACAACGAGGCTGATACTCTATCTAAAAAAGCTTTGTTCTTGCCATCGGGACACATTTGTTTTACAAGATGGGAAGAAGGAAATGAAGGACCTTCCACGATGATCAATCTTTGATCGATCAACTTGCTTTGAGTGCTGCCCTTCCATGGGATCGGGAATGGTCTCGAATTGACATGATACACCTTTGACTTGTATGGATAGCTTGATTCATCGGCATAGTTCTTGTTTTCTCGTAGTTTATCCGCTACAATAGCCTTGTACATTCTTATATCCTTTTGAATATAAAGCGTATTTTTTTCGTTGAAAAAAAAGTAGTGATCGACATGAACCCAACTCATGGCGATTTTGAACCTGGAACCGGTATTAGCGTCCACAATAGAGAGAACCAGGAACTGACGCCCATGATCAACTTAAGACTCTGTATCTGTTGATAGGTTGTCTACTTGATCCCTTTCGATTGCTATGAACTTTAGTTCGTTGGTCTACCTCTTTCCAGATCTGTCGGACTACTCCCTCCACTCTTGGCATCTCACGGTTGATATTTTCCAGCTCTTTAAGGAGTTTTCATATGCTCGTTGTTTTTTGTCTCCACTCTCTTTTCCTTCTGTCTATCCGGCTTCGAACTACGGTCTAGACTTTACTTGCTGTCTCCAAGCCCTTTTAACTTGTCTCCCTTCTGATCCCCCTGACTTCCTCTGAGTGACTCTTGGTACTCTTTGTTCTCATACCCTTCTGCCTTCCCTTTGACTTGCTAGTAAGGACGGGAACTTCCCCACTGACTGATCCTTTTGCCGCCCCCGTCGACCTCCCTTTACTGTTTGGTTTCTTTTGAAGTTGCACATGGAGCCTAAGGTTTTGTTTCCATATGTTGAGAGCCTGGGAGACCCTTGGGACCACCCGAAAATGTTGGCCTCGATAGACGACCTCTGCTCTAATCATTTCCATTTAAATAAGCGTGCTGGCGCGCTTCCTCTGTTGAAATCCAGTCCCACTCTCCCACCCCTCTCTGCAAACCTGACTCATCTGTCGGCTGCTCCATTGATTGACGTTTCTTCTCGGCCCCTTTCTGAAGAGGCTCAAGCTAACTCACCTACCTTTCTGAAGCGAAGACTTGAAGGTTTAACACAGTTTGAAACAGGTTACCGGGGAAGTCTTACACAACCAGGGAGCAATTATTTGGAGGATACGCCCTCTTTCAAAAAACTCAGCCTACGTAAATGCCCTCAAAAGGTTTGGAAACCCAAGTGAAGACATCCCAAGCTCATACTTGGAATGGATATCAGACTTCCTGAAGCCTGCAACTTAGCCCTGTGTGCTTTAGTAGGACGGCTAGCCTATAAATAAAATTGTAAGCATAAGCTAGAAGATTGGATTGCCATCACCTGGAAACCAATTCTTGGCTACCTTCCCAAGTTTCACCTGCTACAACATGGATGGCTAGGCTTTATCTTCAAGTCACCAGAAGACACTGCTTTGATCCTGGGAAGCTTCTAGCCCATCGATGGGGGAAGTCTCATGCTAAAACGCTGGAGACTTGGATTTAACCCCTCCATGGAATTCTTTAGCCATCGGCATCTCTGGGTACTCCTTCCAGGGCTCCCACTGCAACTTTGGAATCAACGAGCTCTCGAACGGATTGGAGCATCCTTAGGACGTTTTCTAAAAGTGGATTCAAACTTACTAGAGGCAGTGGATAGAAGATTAGCGAGGATTTACATGGAAATAGATATCCAAGCTGGACTTTCTGAAGTCTTGGAGATAGACTGGCGCAGTCAACTTCATTCTCAGAGATTGGACTACCTAGGCATTCCGTTCCGCTGCTCTTTCTGCCACATAACTGGACATTTGCGAAGAGATTGCTCAAAGTTCCCTCTCCTGAAGCGGCCTTGGATCCATCTGAAGAGACAAATTTTAATGGCTACATCTCTTCTCCAAATCAGCCAGTAGAGACTTCCTACTCTCAAAGGGACGACTCTACTTCGGATGACACTTTAGTGGGTAAGATACAACAACTCTGTCCATCTCTCTACAATACCTTCTCGGCCTCGGATAGGCTCTTCATTATTGAGCAAGCTGACTCTATTTTTCCTCCTGAGCCCTCGGCTTCCTTACCAGACCATCCTGTTGATCCTCCTTTACCTACAACTACCCGGCCAAATGCTTTTGTGCCTTCTCCACCTTTCGTCCCCAACACTACGCACCCCTTACCTTATCCTGCAAGGGTTTCTGAGACCGATCCATTCACAGCATCAGATGTTTCTCAAGATCCTATCTCCATCGTTGGCTATACTGAACCATCCCAATCGGAAACCCAACTTGATGCCTTGATTCGGGATTCTTCCCCTGTTCCCTCTCTTCCTTTTGAGTCAATCCCTATTCACACCTATCTTGGGAATAATCTTGTTCAAACTACCTATAGTCGCTCTGATCGACCTTCTTCCTCAGGAGTTAATCCTTATCCAGAGCTGGATCCTACCTGGTCAAGAGGTGTTGGGTTGGAGATCTCACCTTTAAAAACTCGCAGTGCATGAAAGAAGACAATGACTGGATCGACGTCAGCAGTTTCTACCATTATGTTCCATCACAAGGGGCGCTTAGAGGTTTAAAATCCCCTGCTAGAGGGAAATCATGATCCTTTTATCCTTCAATATCAGAGGGGTCAGAGGACCCCTGAAACAAGCCTCCATGCGAAGACTCCTTGATCATACCCAGCCGTTAATCATCTTCCTTCAAGAAACTCTGGTGGCCGCTTCAGTGGCCAGGGAATTCATGCATCTTTTACGTCCGAGCTGGCTGTCCTGTGCGGAAATTTCTGTGGGAACTTCGGGAGGCCTACTGGCCTCTTCGGACCCTACTTTTTTCAATCTTTCTCCGATGCTCAGTCCAGGAGGAATCTTTCTTTCCGGGATTAGCCTTGAACTTAACAGACCTATCAATTTTCTTAATGTTTATGGCCCATGCGCTGACTGCAAAGTTTTCTGGTAGCGACTTGATGACCTGGGCTTACTGGCGGCAGAGAACCTCATTCTCACTGGTGATCTCAACTTAATTACCAGTCCTTTTGAAATGTGGGGAGATAAGGCGTCGACCGATCCACTTTCAAGCTTTTTCAAACAATTATTCTATAAAAATGCTTTGATTGACTTGAAACCGCCAGAGCTT